>SZWC01013876.1:15109-77637 GCA_023375785.1 Penium margaritaceum
ATGAAGGGCAGCGGTGCACTGGTGGCGCTGTGCGAAGCGACCGGCTGTAGCGCTGCAAGCTGTTGCGTCAAGGCGGCAAGCTGCTGCTGAAGAGCAGCGAGAGGGTCAGGGTGGCCGCCAACGTTGCCAGTGGGCTGCTGCTGCTGCTGCTGCAAAGGCGGCGGCGGCTGCTGCTGCTGCTGCAGGGGCGACGGCTGTTGCTGCTGCCGGGGCGGCGGCTACTGCTGCTACAAAGGCGGCGGCTGCTGCTGCTGCTGCAGCGACAGTGTCTGCTGCTGCAGCGGCAGTGTCTGCTGCTGCTGCTGCAGGGGCGATGGCTGTTGCTGCTGCCAGGGCGGCGGCTGCTGCTACTATAGGGGCGGCGGCTGCTGCTACTGTAGGGGCGGCGGCTGCTGCTGCTGCAAGGGCGGTGGCTGCTGCTGCTACAGCGGCGGTGGCTGCTGCTGCTGCTGTTGCAGGGGCGGCGGCTGCTGCTGCTATAGTGGCGGTGGCTGCTGCTACTGCTGCTGCAGCGGCGGTGGCAGTTGCTGCTGCTGTTGCAGCGGCGGCGGCTGGTGCTGTTCCTGCTGCGGCGGCGGCGGCTGCTGTTGCTGCAGCGGCGGTGGCTGCTGCTGCTGTAGTGGCGGCGGCTGCTGCTACTAAAGCGGTGGCGGCTGCTGCTGCTGAAGCGGTGGCGGGTGCTGCTGCTGTTGCTGCAGCAGTCGCTACAAGAAAGGAGGGGTAGGGGTCCCCCCACCTGAGGAGGATCCCTCATCGAGACTCCCTTCCATGACTAAGTGTCCCTTGTTTGCTCTTCTTTCCCCCTTTTTTTGTTGTTTTTTTTTGTTTTTTGTTGATGACGTCAGCAGTGACGTCAGCAGTGACGTCAGCAGTGACGTCAGCAGTGACGTCAGCAGTGACGTCAGCAGAGGGGTGCTGACGTCAGCAGCGGCGGACGTTGGGGCCGCTACTGTTGTTGGTGCTCCTGATGCCGCTGCAGCCGCTGCCGCTGCTGCTGCTGCTGTTGCTGCTACTACTGCCGCTGCTGCTGCTGCCGCCGCTACTGCTGCTGCTGCTGCTAGCTTGCTGCTGCTGCTATTGCTGCTGCTGCTGCTGCTGCTTGCTTGCTGCTGCTGCTACTCCTACCGCTGCTGCTGCTGCTGCTTGCTTGCTGCTGCTGCTGCTGCTGTGGCTGCTGCAGTTGCAGCCGCAGCTGTTGTCGCTGCGAGCTGCTGTGGCTACCGCGCCTGCTGTAGCTCGCCGCTGCGGCTGTGCGCTGCTGCAGCCGCGCGCTGCTGCACCCGCGCGCTGCTGCTACCGCTCGCTGCTACGGCTGCTGCGTGGTACAGCAGCTGCTCGCTGCTGCGGCGGGTTGCTGCAGCAAGTTGCGGGGGTGGGGGATTTTTTTCTCTCACCTTTTTTTTCCTTTCCTTTTCTCTTTGTCAGCGGGCAGCAGCCTGCTGTCTGCAGCGAGCAGCGGGCTGCTGCTCGCCTGGCAGCAGCAAGCTGCTGCTCGCTGGCAGCAGCGGGCTGCTGCTCGCTGCTCGCTTGCTGCAAGCAGCGAGCAGCAGCAGCCGCGGCTGGCAGCTGCTGCCGCTGGCTGCTGCTGCGGCTCGCTGCAGCAGCTGCTGCAGCTCGCTGCTGCTGCTGCACGCTGCTGCAACTGCTGCGTGCTGTGGCTGCTGCCTGCTGCCGCTGCCACTGCTGCCTGCTGCCGCTGCTGCCTGCTGCCGCTGCGGGCTGCTGCTGTGAGCTGCTGCTGCGCGCAGCTGCTGCTGCTGCACGCTGCTGCTGCTGCTACGCGCTGCTGCTGCCGATGCCGCAAGCTGCTGCTGCTGCTGCCGCAAGCTGCTGCTGCTGCGTGTTGCTGCAAGCTGCTACTGCCGCCTGCTGCTGCTAGCGGTGCGAGTCACTACACCTGGGTGACGTCGCCGCTTGCGTCGTCGCCCGCAGACGTCAGACGCCGCCTGCCGCTCACCTCCTCTGGTCACGCGTGGGGGTCACTGCTGCGGAAAAAACTTCGGCAGCATTTCCCCTGCACTGGCCCAGTGGCCGTGGGAAAAAGTCTGATGCCGCCACCAGGCGGTTCAATGCTGCCGGAAAAAATCCGGCAGCATTTCCCCTGCAGTGGCGCGTATGGGGGTCCGTCGGCGTTGTCTGGCACCTTTTCGTCAGTCTTCTGCTGCTGCTGCTACGCTCTGGCTCTGATATCAAAATGGAATAGCCTAGGCAGCAGGTTGGGGCAGCAACGTTGTTGATGGAGCGTGCGGGCTTCCACGCTCGTTGCTTAAGTCAGCTGCCCCCTTAGTCTGCTGCTCTAAAGTCTAAGTCTGGAAGCTCTGGGTTTGTTACTCAAAAATGCGCGCGCCAGTGTTAGCGCCAGAAAGCAGCTGAAAACTGTAAGTGACTGATTAGGAATGAAGAATGAACAACAATGAGAGACCCCTCCAAGTTCTAGGCCCCCCCCAGCTCTGTAGAGCTTGTTACTCAGTTCAACAGCCAATCAGAAAATAGCTCAGTTCAGGCTGGCAGGTTTTCTCGGTGAGGCCTGCCACGCAGCCGACAGCCCAAAACCCGGGCATCGTCCGTTTTGCCTGAAAACTGGACCATACCATAATACCGCCGCTGCGAACGCAGCCGTGCGGTCAGAATCTGCTAGAAAATAGTAACGAGGAGTTATGACAGCCTAAACCCAGATAGTGCCCACAACGGTTTATGCTACCAAACAGGGCCACGCAACATGCAACTGGGACCCTAGGCAGTGCATGACGATGCAGACGCGATGGGACGCGCTGGACGCATGCAAGCGACAACTGCGGTGTCAGTGACCGCCGGCAGCACGACCGCCGAGGAGGCCTGCCGATGGAGCTGAGCGCGTCGCCGGAGAGAGGAGGCTCCAGCGAACTGCGAGAAGACCTCAGCGTGCATCGGCTCCACCGGACGACACTTCATCAGCGTCGAGTCTCACCGTCAGTCATCTGCACGCCGATGTACACAAGCTGGGAGGACACAACAGAGCACAATGAGAGATATGCAAAAACCAACACACTCCCCCATGACTCTCAAGCATAGTGCACATGTGTGGGCAGAGACAGAGTCAACGCCGAGACTCCCCCAGGCCAAGCAGAGATGCAAGCAAGGATAGAGAGAGTCACTCACGGATGCATGCCCACTGAACTCACAACCTTCTTGAACGAGACGCACCTCAGTGCCTTGGTCAAGAAGTCAGCGAACTGCCGTGCTGTCTCAATCCACATGATGCTGACGCTGCTGTTTTGCAATAACAAAGGCACATAGTGACACTCAACATTGATGTGCTTTGTGCGTGTGTGATGCACGCCATCATTGTCGGCGATGGCCATGGCACTCTCACTGTCACAGTGCAACGTGATGGATGCGATGGACTTGCGCAGCTCGGTTAACAGACGACGCAACCACACACTCTCACATGTTGGTTTGTGTGGCTTCCACCCGTCACGACCGACACTGCTAGTTTACCGATATACCCACATTCGGGGTATATGGCAGAGGAGGGCGTGACGACACGATGGGCCTCTGGACTGCACGGAGACTTCTCCAGCACCTATGACAGCGCCGGCGAGACGCGGTCGATGCGTTCTGGCAGCCATGTGGGCTTGTCAGGAGGTAGGAGAGTTTTCTCGGTGGATTCAGACCCGCGCACCCGGTTGACTGTACCGGTGCGACGAGGAGACCCGATGGCTATTGTGGGGATTCCGATGTTTGGAAAGNGGCTTCCACCCGTCACGACCGACACTGCTAGTTTACCGATATACCCACATTCGGGGTATATGGCAGAGGAGGGCGTGACGACACGATGGGCCTCTGGACTGCACCGAGACTTCTCCAGCACCTACGACAACGCCGGCAAGACGCGGTCGATGCGTTCTGGCAGCCATGTGGGCTTGTCAGGAGGTAGGAGAGTTTTCTCGGTGGATTCAGACCTGCGCACCTGGTTGACTGTACCGAAGCGACGAGGAGACCCGATGGCTATTGTGGGGCTTCCGATGTTTGGAAAGCCGTCTGTGATGTCTGGACGCTGATTTCGAGATGTTTTGGCACTGCTCATATTTTCTCAGTGGCGGAGACCCGGGCACTGGGACAGTTGTTTCGGTGCCTCGAGGAGACCACCTTTGTTACTCTCGTGGTGTATGTAGTGTGTTCTCCCTGTTGACTCATTTGGGTTCAGCAGGGTTGACGGGGCCCGGTGCGGTTAGCTGCGGGCGCCCCTATATAAGCCCGCTAGGGACTCATTTGTAAACTCTCCTTGTTCTTTGTATTCAGCGTTCCAGACTTAGCCAAATTCTTGCCGTCTTGCATCGCACTCACACACAGAGCTCATGTTCGTGCTTGCATGGGCCTGCATGCCCCTAAAATTATTTTCCAATTTGGTACCAGAGCGCAGGGGGGCGTGTGAGCAGTAGAAGCAGCAGTAGTGGGCGGAACGCTAAGAGAACGTGCCACGTGGCGCCACGCCGGCAGCAGCGTGAGGGAGCGCGAAGCGACTGCACGTGAACGCCACAGGGGCGGTGAGAAGCAGTTGCAGCAGCAACAGCAGCAGCAGCACGCGTTGGCAGTGTGCACGAGCAGCAACGATGTAGCAGCAGCTTGCAGCGGTGGCAGCAGCGAGCAACAGCAGCGAGCATAAGGAGCAGCGTGCAGCAGCTAGCAGCGACGTAGCAGTAGCAGAAGCAGGAGCAGCAACAGCTTTAGCACAGCAGCAGCAGCAAGTGCAGCAGCATGCAGAGCAAAAGGAAAAAAAAGAACACAAGTAGCAGCGGCGGTAGCATCAAGCAGTAGTAGCAGCAGTTGTTACGCAGAGTAGCAGCAGCAGCAACAACGGCGGAAGTAGCAGCAGCAGCAGCAGCAGCAATCGGAGCAGTTGCACCCGCCGCTGCAGCTGCTGCTCCTGGAGGGCTTCGCAGCCCTCCTGCGAGGGCCCCCGCCCCCTCGGAGGGGCCCCTCGTCCCCCATGAGGGGGCCTCTCCAAGGGGGGGGAGCCCTTCGGGCCCTTTCGGCCCCCCCCCCCTTCCCCTCCTTTAGAGGGGGTCCTCGGAGGGCCCTGTCGTGCCCCTTAGAGGGGCCCCTCAGAGGGGCCCGTCGGCCCGGTCGGCCCCGTCGGCCAACCGACGAAGGGGCCGACGGTGGAGAGAGGCGGACCCCCCCCCCGCTGCCCCCCTTTGGCGGCCTCTCGCTCACTCGCTCACTCGCTCGCTCAGCGAGCGAGCGAGTGAGGGTGTAGGGGTGGGAGGGCCGGACAGGCCGGACGTCCCACCCCCCCCCACCCTCCCCCCCCTTACTTGTTTTCTCCATTCGCCCACCTTCTGGGTAATTGAGAAAAGGGGGGAGGACGAGGAACAAAAAAACAAAAAGGGGTACCTCTGAAAGCGAGTGAAAAAGAAAGAGAAAGCAACAAAAAAGGCGAGGGCCTAGGGCGAGCAGAGGGGAGCCCTATAAAATAGTAAAAAAAAAAGAAGGGGGTGGAGGGTGAGGGCAAAAGAAAGAAAAGGAGGGGGGTGGCCGTGAGCAAGAAAAACAAAAGGGCAAAACAAAAAATAGGATAATCTTCCAACTACCACCGCAACAGTCGCTGTAGCTTTCATAGCTGCAATAGCAGCATCAGGCGGTAAAGTGTCGACGACTACATAGTACGGCGGCTGCGCGACAGCTTACACTTTTGTCTTCTCAGCCGACCGCGGACGGTCATCGGCGACGATCTCCGCTTCTAGATGCGTCCTCGACCGGCGTCTTTCTGGGGCCCGTGGATTGGTGCGCGCACTTCACCCCGTAGGATTGACGGCGGATTCGAGTCCTACCAGCTCCGAGGGCTGGGTCGTCTACCGCTTGGAGCAGCAGCCACACCTGCAGCCGCCACCCCTTCTCGTCTTGGAGCAGTCTTCGCTCCATTAGTGGCAGCAGCACTAGTGGGCGCAGTTAGTCGGACTGTCGTGTCCGGGCGTACTGTGGTAGTGCAGCTCTTCCCGTCTGGTCACGTTTGCTGACCCGGACGCCGTGACCTCCAGGAGTGACAGTACCTACTGGCCCCATTCACTCCCGTGGCTTGGTGTTTACCACCGGGAGTAGGTGCCCTCGGCACCTATCCATCGTCCAGTGCACGAGATGAGTGCGCGGACATCTGAGCAGGCGCCCTGCGCATTCGCCTGCTACTACTGTGGTGATGGACGTCATGGTTGGCGTCGCTGTTGGACGCGCCCTCCCGGCTGGCATCCACCTTGGTTACAGCCTCGTTCGAGCCTGCGTCCTCCACATCATACGGATCTGCCGGCATTGGTAGATCCCCTAGTTGGACCTCTGGCGAGCATATTCGCTGAGATCCACGGCCTCCGGCAGACGGTGCAGCGGCTCTGTGACCTTGTTGTCACTGAGTGTGCTTCTGCTACTCGTTTGTCGACGGCCTCTTCGATCACATCTCTTCCATCCTCTCCTCCTTCCTCATCCGATGGTGTACCTTCAGCTCCACCTTCCAACGAGTCCCAGACTGCCACCATCCTGTCGATCCTTCACTCTATGACCACGACGCCATCTCGTGATGACATACCTCCATGCATTCGTTCCAGTCGAGTGACTCTGTGATGTCGGCGTCAGCGCTCTGCACGGCGTGCTCGTGCCGGTGTTGATACATCTTCCACCTTGGGCTCCGTTGCTGTACCTGTCGAGGAGGAGTGTGGTCATCGCGCATTGCCTGATGTGACCGTAGCGACAGGATTCGCACTCGCGCCGGGCCGTGCTGCTGGAGCGTCAGCACAAGTAGACTCAGATGATACGGTGACAGCACATCGCATGGAGTCTGATCTCGACATGGAGGTCATGGTGCAGACTTGCGTGTCATCGAGCTCGACTTCCACGTTTGCGCTGGATCCAGATCTTATACAGCAGCAGCTTGCGTTAGGAGGAGTGCAGGCCCGGCGTCCGTGGGCAGTGCCACTCGCGGCTCCTACCGGTGGTGGCGCGGCGGTTGCACAGGGGTCCCGTACGGATCGGGATGCCTCTTGCGGAGTTTTGGCGGAGTTTGTGCAGCAGGCTCACACGAGCCCGGCGGAGGTTCCAGTGCAAGAGATATGCGTGTCATCGAGGTGGACATCCATGCTGGGACAGGAGCCGGATGTTCTAAAGCAGCAGGTTACCTCAAGAGGAGTGCAGGCATAGTGTCCCTGGACTGTGCCACTCCCGGTTCCGTCCGGTGGAGGCCCAGGACTTTCGGGGAAGAGTGTGCAGATGACTCACACGACTCCGACAGATGTTAGAGTACTTGGGACTTGCATGTCATCGAGGTCGACATCTATGCTGGGGCAGCAGCCAGACATTTTGCAGCAGCAGGTTGCATCACGAGGAGGGCAGGTCTCACGTGCCTTGGTGATGCCACTCGCGACTCTGATCAGTAGCGACCTCGCAGCAGCAGAGGAGTATTGTGCGGATCGGGATGTCCCGTACAGATTTCCAGGGGCGTTGGCACACGAGACTCATACTAGCCCGACAGCGGTCGTTATACATGAGCGAAGTCGACCGGCTGGTCTGTTGGAGGTTGAGGCGTTCTTGAGAGCAGCAGCTCTCAGAGATGTCGCCGGGACATATGCTACAGCAGACACAGCATGCTTCACTGCCTCATCTGTACTACCTGAGGACCAGCTTCAGCATGAGGAGTCGTCCATGTTCCCACAGTCTTCGGGTTCCCGTACCCACGACGGAGCAGCGACATACATGACGGAGTCAGATGATGGTCCTTACTCTATCATCGAGCAGGTGGTAGCGACCAGCGTTCCCGGCGAGACAGTGCGTGAGCGCCAGCTGCGCTTGTTGGTTGCCTTGACAGACATTGCTGAGCCGGAGCCTTCTACACATGTGTCCATTATGGCGGTAGTCGAGGACACCGGAGCAGATCCATACATGCAGATGGAGTCACCTCGTCAGCAGGAGCTGAGTTCTGCCCCCTCGATTTCACCTCTTGGTGACGCTACTGATCACATCGACACCGAGAGTGGCAGTATCTACACAGACGACACTTCCACATGCTCTACGGACTCTGACGACTCCTCCTTCTCCTTCTCTCTTGGCATGCAACCGCTCATTCCTCGCATGACAGCCACGCGCTGTGATGTGGATGCGAAACTTGCAGCTGCATCCGATGTTCCAGCGTCTCAGCACATTGCGACCTTGGTTGACCCCCAGGAGGATACAGCGGCACTTGTTCCATCATCTTCAGCAGCAGAGATGCAGATGGCGCTGTACTCACGAGCTGTGCAATCTGCATGTGCAGCATCCAGTGAGGCAGAGTTCATTCTACACCAGGTCGACATGGGCCACCTCGACATGTCCGAGGCAGATTATGCTGATCTGAAGGAGCGTGTGATACCCCCAATTTTTCCGCGTTCTTGTTCTTCTCCGCGGATGATCTGACTCCGCGCCGATCCGCGGAACACACCTTCTACCGCTACTGCCTACCTCTTAATCGAAGAGACAGCAACCGTTATCCGCGGGTCACAACCTTGGAGTCTCGGCGCAGATGCCTCACCGGTGAGCGACGCTTCGCGGTCCACTTCTTGCCACACGGAAGTCCACCACCTCGTGGCGTCCGACTCCTCTCCGCGGAAGCCTCGTTCCGCGGACGTGTGCAAGCAAGGGACCGCCGGCAGCTTCCTTCACTCGGGCTCTTGATTCTTCACGCACTTAACTCCTAGATCCGCGGATCACCCTCCGCGGGGAATGTAGAATTGGAGAGCAGAGGGCGAGACACGGGAAATGAGAACAGGCAAAGGACTTTTATAAAGTTGATTGCGGAGTACACAGAATGCTCTCGAATGCAGGCAAGTCTGAGTTGCACTTGTTCTACTGCCAGTCATGCCCTTTTCTACTTGGGACTCCGCACAGTGTAACTACAGACTGCGGGTCTCATCCCTCACACTGTCCTACTTCCTCTACTTGGACTCCTCGCGGTGTGGTTACGCACCGCGGGTCTTGTCCTCACACACATTATCTTCTACTGGTCACTTTTCTTCATCCGCGGCTCGTGCACGCGGTTCTTCGTGTTCTTCCTTGAATCTTCCGCCTCCACGGTGTGCTTTTTCCCGCCTGGATTGTCGCTGTCAGTCTTGTGTTCTGATTGGTCGCGCTCCTGCCACCGTTCTCCTGTTGCTTGGTTTTGGTCGGCGGATGTCTTGCACGTCCGATGTTCCAGCTTCCTTCTCTTCCTTCCATCATTCGGCTTCTGTTCCCTTTCCACCGCGATCTTTCCCGCCGGGCCGTCCTTCCCGCTACCGCCACCGGATTCCACGCCACCCCATGCTCTACCGCAACCTTGGTGCGGGAGCCAGCTTTCCACGCGTGTCCTTACGTGCTTGTTCCACTTGGCAGGGTCTGGTCCGCGGATCTACCAATCCCAGGAGCTGGCCTTCCGCAGATACATCATTTTTCCGCGGAGCTGCGGTGGATTTTTGCCTGACACTGATGCCCCCAACCCCCCTTTTTCTCAAGACTCTGTCCCAGAGTCTCGCCCGCGCAACAGGCGCGTGAACTTCCCTTGCGGTCCTGGCCGCTGCCGGTGTTGGCAGGGACGGCAGTATGTTTCCACCTCCCCGCCCTCTCGTTGGTACTTCGCAGAACATTCCTGATGCACGTACAGCTGGCATACCTCACATCGAGCTCCTGCAGTGATGTCTCCCGCTCCTAATCTCCTTTTGCAGGTTGAGCAGTGTGGGATCCGCTCATATGTCCTGCAGCTGGTGCAGCGATACACCATGTGTCCCTCCTCACTCCTTCCGACCCCTGTGGCGCACTGCGCATGGGCCCATCCTCCGCAGTGTTCACAGTGACACGCCATCCCCGTGACGATCCCTCCACATCCATCTCTGCAGCATCGCAATCCGGAGTTCTTCGTTCCCCAGTCCTCTTTTCGGGATTGAGCGAGGCATCGGTGACAGGTCCACACCCCTTCCTTACCTCTCTTTCCGCATCTCAGGTGACACATCCTTAAGCACATACCACACCCTTTCCCGAACTCCGCCATCCCTTCCTGACAGGCAGCGCATGCAGGCTCTCGGGTTTCCGCGGTAAAGCTGAGGTAGCAGTCTGTCTCCAGGAGCTCGTTGCCCACGCATTGGTGACATTGGCCCTTCCAAGCGGAGTTGCCCGTCACTAGGCATCCGCGGTGGGCGGACCTCATGCAGGCAACGCACTTTTCCTCATCTTGCACAGTCTTCAGACAAGTGGGACATGGCGCGGATTGATCCCTTCCCCCTGCCGCTTCCTCTTCTTCTGACTCTTCCTCTTCCCCGTCTTCGTTCACTCGGGGTGCCTTGCGGATTCCTCGCCGCCTTTCAATCTCCTCCCTGCACCTTCTGCACACCGCGGCTCCACTTTGCCCTCTGCGCTTGTCACGAGGCGGCACCAGGCAACCAGTACAGATCTGGCGGTGGCATCCACCACAATCCTGCACTTCCACTCCCCACCATTGGCCGCACTGAGCACACCTCCTCTCCTCCATTTCCTTCTTCCTCCTCTCTTCTGCCGCGACACGTCCTTCCGCCTGCCACTGTCTCATCGTAGCCCCAGATACTGTGCGCGGACCTCTCTGTTTCTCACTGGGCCCCTCCTCTTCTTCCTCCTCCTCCTCTTCCTCTGGGTCCCACCTTCCGCGGGGTGGTGCTCCCCCGGCGCCGGGTCCCGCTCCTTCTTCCTCCTGCCGCTTTTTCACAGCTTCCTCCTCAGCCGCCTCTCTCAGGCATCGCAAGCAGGTGCGGTTTATTCCAATGCAAGTCTTAGAGGCCCCGCCGGCGTGTTGATGCGCGGGCTTCCCGTATACCCGGCAGACCACTTTTAGTCGTGGTTCAGCGGGGAGATTTTCCCCGCACCACACACATGGGCCAGTGTAGGTAGCCAGGGTCTTGGGGCTCATTGGTACCCCGGTCCGCGGTGGCGTTTCCCGGGATGGTTGCTGGGTTTCTCCTGCCGGGGTTTGACGTTCGGGCACGCCTGCAGGTTCCCTCTTCGTCCGCTCCCACTGTCCCTTCTGTTCCGGCTGCTGCTCCCGCCTCGGCTGCTCTTGTCGTGATTCCCTCCTCACCTCCTCCGCGGCCAATTCGCGGACATCAGATTCCTCTTCCTCCACCTCCTCAGGTTCCTGACTCCACTCCTGCTCCTGTTGTGATACTCGTTCTTCACAGATGTCCAGTACCTCCTCCGCTCTCCACCCCCGCAAGCCCTTCCGCTGTCCCAGGGGCGGTAGACGATTTCCTGTCCCTGGGATGTGCGTTTGCCATGCCGGCGGCAGCAGCACGAACTCCGTGGCCGGGTAGCTTCGGTCGCTGAATCCTTCCGGTCCCTCCAACCATACCTGCCCTGCTTCAACGCTGGCCACGCGGTACACCTCCCGTGGCTCTCCCGCTTCTCGTCCCGCATTGGGGAAGGGGCGGAGATACACCAAGTGGCCCTCTTCGATGGGCCCATGGTTCAGCCGTCGGTTGGTCGCGTCACATCCGTGCCAGGCAGCAACAGAACCCCTCAGCCTTGCTTCCGCTCGCATTGCCCTCGTTCTCTCACAGCGCTCTCGAAACCATTCCGTGACTTCCCTGTCTTCCTCCTCCACCGAACGCTTACCTTGTTCCTCCGGGGCAAGTGGCAGCCTCAACGGTTTCTGAGGCAACCCCATTGTTTCTCGCGGTGGTTGGCCGAAAAGCAGCATGTGAGGTGAGAAGGAGGTTGCGTGACTAGGTGTTATGTTGATGAAGTACGCCGTCTTCTTCAGCTTCTCCGCCCAGCTGCTACCCTCCGCGGTGGCCACTGCTCGCTCCAATATTTCATGCACCCGCTCCACTTGTCCCTGGGACTCTGGTCTGTACCGCCCGGAGTGCACGTGGCGGACCCCCCATTCCTCCAGCTCCTCTCTGAAGGCCCCCATGAATTCGGTGCCGTTGTCGCTGTGTACCACGCTGCATCCACCAAAACGGTAGAAGATTTCCTCGCGGATGAACTTTGCTGCGGTGGCAGAGCTCTTGTTGGGCACGGCGCGGACCCAGAGGTACTTCGTGAAGTGGTCTACCGCTGCAATCCAATATCGGTTCCCTTGGTCGCGGTGCGCGCGAGGGCCGTGGAAGTCGATGATGATTTTCTCTAGCGGTTCACCGATGGGGGAGGGTTGAAACAGAGGCTGGTCTCGTGGTGTAGTCTTCCGCGCACGCTCACAGGTAGCGCAGTGCTGCACCACCTCTTTAATGAGGGCCACCAGGTTAGGCACATGGACAATGGGTGCTAATCGGTCCTTTAGTGCCTGTATGCCGGTGTGATGATGACGGTGGTAGGCCTCCACCACCGCTTTCTGAAGTGTGGGCGGAGGTACCCACAGGACCCGCGGAGTCACTTTCCAGAGGCGCCCCTCTTCCCATGCGTAGTGCTCACACAGACGGGCCAGGTCATCCTTCTTCCTTCGATCGAACTCCACGCCCAGCCGTATCTCCAGATCCGCGTACACCTTTTGCGCCTCTGCCTTCTGCTGTTCCTTGCTGCTTGCGCGGAGGAGGATATGGGCGGTCTGCCAAATCCGCCAGTCCTGCGTCTCCATTGGTCCCTTTCTTCCCGCTTTCTCTGCTCCTGCTTCCCCCGGCTTTCGCTTTGTCTCCGGCACCCGCGCTGGTAATCCGCGGGCTCGCCTCGCCTCCTGCTCCGCCTTCATGACCTCGAACTTCCTGCGGTTATCTTCATCATATACTGGTGGCTCCCTGTCCCACGAGTCAGGAGCAGGGAACAGCCGCAGGATCCCCACCGCCCGCAGTTCTCCTTCATCCCATTGGTCGCGTAGTCTAGTCTTAGTGGGTCCTCCCAGCCGTTTGCCTCGTCCGCCAGCGCGGTGCAACTCGATCACCTCCTCCTTTTTCTGCGGAGCTGCCCCTGGAGCTCGCAACAGCCCCTGGCTCCGTGTGAGGGGCTGCTCCTCCTCCGACTCTCCCGGTGATTCACTGATCTCGGAAACCACCATCACTGTTGCTTCCTTTTGCCCACGTCCCTGTTGTTCAGCCCCTTTGCGGACATCCGTCCCAGCTGCCTCTCCCAGAGCAGGGCGCAGCGGGAGCGGCACCATTTCCGCGGGCATGTTGACCTTGCGGAAGACTGCCATCAGGAGCTCTGCCGCTTGCGCGGCCTCCCGCTGAGCTTGCGCCAGTTGTTCGGGGGTGACGCTGGAGCCCTCGTGCGTTCGAGGCTGTTTCCTTGGTTCCGCGGCCGCTATTTCTCCTGCCTTCCTTTTTCCCTTTGAGGCGGGAGTGGTTTCCCCGGGGGTGGTCTGCTCCGGCTCCTTGTTCCGGCTGTCGTCCGTTGCGGTTGCTGCCTCTCTGGTCTGGCTGGCTGTTTCCGCGGCTCTCTTCACCACCGCCGCCACTCGGGTCTTTAGTTGTGCTTTTCGCCGGAGGATACTGGCAGACATCTCTGGGGGGTGGGGCCTAGTCTTGTATTTTTTCGCCGTCGGATCTGCCCCTTCCGCGGCTGCATGCTTCTTTGCTGTTGTCGCACCTCTTACTGTCCCTGCCGCTACACTGGCTACTTCTGCCTTGGCTGCTTCTAAGGCTGTTCGTGTATCTTCCATTATCTGTGCTTCCATGGCCTTTGTTTTTGCCACTGCTGCTGCTGTTGCCTCTGTTGCTGCTGCCGTTACTTCTGCCCCCGCTGCTGCTGTTACCTCCGCTTGCGCGGTTGCTACCGCTGCCTCTGCATCCATCACGATTTCCTTCATGAGCTGCTCTGCAGCCTCCTGTTCCGCCTTGGCCGCCGCCTCACGCTCCTGGGTCGCTTGAATTTCAACCTCCGCAGCCTCCGCGGCAGCTTGCTCCGTCTCAGCTGCTTCTGCTTCCCATGCCTTTCGCAGGCGTTCCTGCATGTTCTCAAGTTGAGGGGTGATTTGGGCGTATTCACGCGCCTCTTCCACTTCCGCATCTTTCCTGCTCTTCTCCTCCCGGCAAACTTCAGCCGCCTCCTTGGCCCAATGTCGCACTTCCTCTTCCCTGAGTGACAGTTTCTGCTCCCGTACCGCGGTCCAAAGTCCACCCGCAACTGCCGCTGCCACTCTGGTGCGTGGTATGTTTTGCAGCGTCAGCGTCCAGCACCTTTCCATGGCCAGCATCCATTGCCCCTCCGGCACCTGANGACCGCTCCGTTTGTGGGTACTGAACGCTCCACCTGGCGTATGTTAGGTTGAGCAAGTATCCCCACCTCCACTCATCCGCTGCGGATCTTCGTCGCGGAGCTTCCGCCGACCCTGGTGTCTGGTCGTTCAGCTGATAGAGGATGAGAGCTCTGGCCCTTTCCTGGAGCAGATGCACGTAGCGTCCTTCTGGGCTGCTGCACTGGTCCCTCCGCACCCTGAGCCACCACACACGAGCAGCCTCCAGTGACGGATCCGGTCGTTCAGTGTCCAGGAATTCCGCGACTCCTGTCATGTCGCTTGCCAGCTTTGGGTTGATACTCAGGACGTCTCTCAGGGCCAAGACGAGGCGTTCCGCGCCTGCCGTCTCTAGCAGTTGTACCTGCCTGTCGTGTAGCCCGAGGGCTATTGCTCCTGTTGCCGCTCCCCTTAAACCTACCTGCCACATCTTGCCGAACAGAGAATCCGCAAATTCCTCGCGGATCACCCTCGGCACTTCCGCCAGCAGTTGAAGCATGACGCTGCTTATGACTTCGAGCAGCAAGGCATCCTTGGGCTGCTCTCCACTATCCCCCAAACTCTCTTCAAGGTATGTTCCTGCTCCCTCCATTACTGTTCTTGCCCCCAACAGGGGGTACATGGGTTGCCGGTTCGGGTCTCCGTGCGAGGTTGGTGGCAAGTGGGAGAGTGCCGTCACCGCCTCGGAGGGAGCTGGAGCTGTTGGTGCCTGGGCCACTTCTTGCGGACTGGGTGTCGGCGTAGCAGCTGCTTTCACAGTTGCTTGCGTCGTTCCTTCCGCGGGTTCCTTGCACCTGAAGGTCCGCGTCGGAGGTTTGCATGTGGCCGGGCTCTGTTGTGATGAGCCTGTCGATCTCGCCGCTGGTGGCGTGGCTTGTGTTGGTGTCCCTTCCGCAGAGCTTGGCCGCGGTGGAATGCCCGCTGCTGGTGTCGGGGTTCGTGTCGAGGTTACGACTGCGGCAGGGCTGGGTCGCGGTGAGGCCGCAGCTACTGCTGGCGTTGCCATCACTGGTGTTGGCCGGGACCCCGTTGCCGCAATCTGTGGCCCTGGTGTCCTTGATTGTGGTGTTCTTGTTGTGGGACCCGACCGCGGTGGGGCCGCCACTCTTGCCGGTGGTGTCGGTGTCCGTGTCTGCTGGTCTCCCGTGTCCGTGTTGAGAGCAGAGCGCCGCAGCTGGCGCCGAGAGGGCTCACCCCCCCGCGACGAAGGCGCGGACCCCATGATGACGAGCCATGGTACTGGTTCTGTTGGTGAGTGCCGAGCTTCGCGTAATTCGTCGTGTATGTCGTGTGCCTGTGAGAGTCGGAGCCAGGGTCGACAGTATCGGGCTGGAGAGTGGTCTGGGCAAAGTGAAGAGCGGAGTGAATGATCGAATACCGGAACCCAAAATGAGACTGAGGATGCCGGAGCCTAGCAATATATCTGCTTTGCGCGGCGCGAGCCAATCCGCCGCCAGCAGGATGTCGTACGTGCGGACATCGCAGACTTGGACGGTATGCGCTGCATGCACATTGGCCACCTGCATAGGGAAGCCCGCGATTTGTCCGAGCGGCGCGTCAATTTCTCCAGTCGAGATAGAGAAGCGGAGCCGAGTAGGTCGGATGAGATGCTGCATGTGGAGTGAGCGGATCATTCGGAGCGCAATCGTGGTGTGCGTGGCGCCGGTGTCCACGATGGCCACGAACTTGCGTCCATGTATCCACACGTAACACCATGCCACGTGGACCTCAGATGGTGCGGATGGTCCAGGAATGAGCGCCGCTGGTGTCCAGGAACGAGGAGAGCGTGCGGCGGCATCATGCACGCGAGCATAGGTGAGGAGGATGCATCTGGACAGCAGGCGGGTACCGATAATGTTTCCGCTCGTGCATGAGAGGCAGATGCCAAGAGAAGAAAGAGATGGATTGTGGGTGGCGAAGAGGGCTCGGAGACTCTCCGCGGACTCAGGGGAATGAAGGAGGAAGTCGACTAAGGAGAGGGAATGGCGGTTCTCGAGGAGTGGGGTTGTGGTAATGGGAGGAGTTGGTGGGTTGCGGGAGGTTTCGGTCTGTGATGCTGTGGTGGCAAGTTGCGCGGTTCGGGATGGTGCATGGCGTTGGGGAAGATGGGGGGTGATCTCCTCAAGAGTCCATCCGCGGATAGAGGGGTTGTAGCATCTGGCGAGCTGGAGTGCTGACTTGGAAATGGAGGGCAGGGTCTCCGCGTGTCTTTCTGCCGCGGTGGGGTCGATTTCATTCAGGAGTTGCAAGGCGACCTCCTGTTCATCCTCGTCGAATTCCCGCGCCACTCCTTCCCATTGTGCGTCAGCGTTTGTCGGCAATGCCAGGATGCCCGGGGAGTGTTCCGCGGTAACTGACGGCAGCGGGGCAGGTTCTGGCCAGTCGAGGCGCGGGAGTCGGCTAAGAGCGTCCGCGTTGCGGTTGGCGTTTGCAGGCTGGTACTTGATTTTCATGTTGTACCCTTGCAGGAGGAGTGCCCACTTGGCGAGGATGCCTTCATGATTCTGGGTGGTGAGTAGCCATTGGAGAGCCTGATGGTCCGTCAGGACCGTGAACGGTTTGCCATTTTTTATATAGTCGCGGAAGTGTTGTAGGGCCCACAGGACAGCCAAGCACTCGCCCTTCACCGGCGGGTACCTTCGTTCTCCTTCAGTGAGGGCGCGGCTGGCATACGCAATCACCTTCTGAGTTGGTTCCTGCACTGTCTGGGATAGGATAGCGCCCAACCCATCCCTTGACCAGTCAGTAGTGATGGAGAATGGCAGGTTGAAGTCAGGGAACTCGAGCATAGGTGCCGTGACCAGTCGATGTTTGATCTCCCTCCAGGCCTCCGCGCATTCTGGGGTCCAGTCAAAGGGCACGTCCTGATGCGTCAGTTGCTGGAGTGGCCTGATGATGCGTGCGTGATCGCGGACAAACTTTCGGTAGAAAGAGACGAAGCCCAGGAAGATNGCACTTGGCTGCTTTGAGCTTGAGGTTGGCTTTGCGGAGAGCAGCAAACACGGTGGCCAAGGATGAGAACAGCTCTTCGAAGCTGTGGGCCGCAACCATGATGTCGTCAATGTAGCAACTGACGTTGGGGATGCCGCGGAGGGTGGAGTCCAGGACTCGTTGGAACGTCGCGCTTGCATTGCGGAGTCCAAAGGGCATGCGTGTAAACGCGTACAGCCCCTCTGGCGTCACAAATGCGGTCTTGGCGATGGAATCCGGGTGCATGGGGACAGCGTGGAAGGCAGCTTTGACGTCCAGCTTTGCAAACCATCCGCGACCCTGTTGGCGCTCTTGTATGTCAACGATGAGGGGCATGGGGTATGCGTCTTCTTCAGTCACTCGGTTGAGGTCGCGGAAGTCGACGCAAAATCGTTTGGATCCGTCCGGTTTCCCTACAATGACCAAGTTGGCCCGCCAGGGGCTGACGATGGGGATGATCACCCCTTGCGCTTTGAGTTCCGCGAGCCCTTCTGTGATGATTTCCTCTTGATCAGGGAGGATGCGTCGCACCTTCTGTTTCGTGGGTGCGGAGTCCCCCGTGGAGATGACGTGAAACGCTTCCACGGCTCCTAAGTCAACCGCGGATCCAGCAAAGATGTCCGCAAACGAGTCCAGTAAGTTGGAGAAGTCTTGCCGCTGCGTGAGTGAGAGTCGTGAGTGGAGCATGTGGTCCCATTTTGGTGGTGGTGTCGGTACTGTTTCGCGGAGGGGATAAACTTCCTCTTCTTCCTCTAGTGGGAGGCTAGTTCCAAAGACTCGTTGTCCCCGATTCCATAATCCCAAGAGGTTGGTCCGTACGCCGGGCTCCGCGGACTCCTTCGCGCGATCCTGCCAGTCGCTGGTGGAGACATGTTCCACGACAGGTGCCTCCGCTGGAAGGGAGTGGGCCCTGCCTGAATGAGTTTGGGAGTCTTCGATCGCGGCATCCAATAGGGAGAAGGATCCACCGCTGGTCACGGGAAGTGCCACTCTGTCACCAATGGTGATAGGGCAGTACGTTTCTTCTCCAGACGCGGAGCTCAGCTGCATGATTCCCAGGGAAAAGAGGAGATTGGCTTGCCGTGGCACTAAGTAATCCATGCCCAGGAGTACGTCATACGTCCGCGCTTGCGTGACTTGGACGTTCACTGGTTCATGAAGGGACCCCACTTGTATGGGAAGGCCGTGAATTTCCCCGTCTCCCTGGTCCATCCCTCCCGCCGAGTTAGTGAATATGCGGCGTGTAGGAAGCGTGCGGTCCGCCCATCCGACCACGAGGAGGACGCGGAACGCCACGGTGGTGTGGGTGGCTCCCGTGTCGATGATGGCCAGAAACTTTCTTCCGCAGATCCATACCACACAGCAAGCGACCTCGTAGTGGCTGTCGTCCTGTCGCGGTGGTTCCAGAGGCTGTGGTGCCCATCCCCATTCTTCGTCCGCGAGGCCGAGAGCCAGCGATGCTTTGGGTACCGCGCGACGAGTGTTCATAGTGCCGGGAGTTGTCGTGACGCAGTTGAGTGAGATACCCACAGTTCGGAGGCGTTGGTTAGCCCTGGTGAACTCCTCCTTCAGGCGCGGCACCAGCTCAGGGTGGATGCGGAGGAACTCAAAGAAATTGACTTCCGCAACTGGAGTATTGAAGAGTCGCTGGATAGGGTCAGTGTTCTCCTCCGCGATCCTGGTAGGCACTTGTGCAGGCAAAGGCGGTTGCTCCTCTATCGGGGTTGGTGGCTTCGCCTGTCGTTTCCTTCCTGGTACGACGGTGCGGTGCACAATGGCTTCCTGGAGTCGCTCCTCCGCTTCCTCAGCCTTGCGTCTCAAATCCTCCTGTACCCTGACTGCCTCCTGCAGGTTCCATCCGCGCAGACCCAGTTTCTGAGCTTGAGCGATGAGGGTTATTTCTTCTGTAGTGGGGGGCACCTCTGTGGTCTCGTCCTCCGCCATTGGTAATCCCAACTTGACGTTGCGGGCTCCGCTTGCAGGGTTCGCGGATGCCGGTGGATTGGGCAAAATGCCCTGACTGCCGGGGTTGACTTGGGATGGATGTTCCTTTGCCGGCCTTGCCTGCTGCTGTTGCTGCGGCCCTGGCCATGCCTGATTGTAATAGTGCTGCCACTGCTGCACCATTGGGTCTTGGGCAGGTGGTTTGGGGCGCGGTGCCGTCTGCCGCTTCCGCGGGCAGTCTCGAGCGATGTGCTCCAAACTTTGACACGTGTAGCAAGCTTTTGGCTTTTGCTGCTGCGGAGGATGTGTGTGTGAGGATGCAGTGGTATCGCTGCCTTGGTATTGTCGGGTGGACCGCTGCCGGGTGAAGATGGCTGTGGCGTCTTGGACCGCCTCTTGGAGGGACAGGTAGCGGTCAGCAATCATCAGGCTGCTGATCTCATTTGGGAGTGCGCGGATGAGATTCTGTAGCAGGACCCATAGCGGCAGTCCTTCCCCTTGCGGACTTTTAGCTACAGAGGCCCAGATGAGAAACTGATCCAGAAATCGGCGGATATCCTCATCCTTGCGCATCACCTCTTTCTCAATTTTCCGCAGTGCTTCTTCTTTCGTCAATTGTTTGAAGCGCTCGATAAGGGTGTTGCCGAAGTCCTCGAACGACGGGAAGGGAGCTCGCGCATTGTACCAATCCGCTGCCGCCCCTTGGAGGTGGAGCTCTGCAGTGGCGAGACATAGTTCGGGCGGAATCCGGCCAATACTGGCGTAGAGAGTGATCTGTTTAAGCCAAACCCAGGGGTCTTCCTCCGGGGCACCCTTGAAGGAGTCTAATCGGGGAATGTTGGCGGGCTCGGAGCGGATGTATTGTAGCTGTGGTACGCTGCTGCGGTTAGCCGCCAATGCAGTTGCCGCCTGCAATACCGGAAGGCTTGCAGATGGAGTTGCGGAGTATCCAGTCGTAGGGGCCGGTATCTGTGGTGGTGCCGCGGTCGTGGGAAGACTGACTTGCGTGGGAGGGGGAACCATGTACCAGGAAGAGGGAGTGGTTGTGGAGGCAGTGTAGGGTGTTGAGAAGAATGCTGTCCCAGGCGGCGGGACCGGAGTCCCCTGCACTTGTACTGCCGCTGTTTGCAGTATCCAATACATCTGAGCCGGTGGGGTTGCAGTTGAGACGTGGGGGTGAATTGCTGGTCACGCGCTGGCAGTCAGGTGCGGGTTCCCCGGTAGCTGCTGTGGGGGCAGGTACACGTTGCTCTGTGCGGTCTGTGTTGGCAATGAGGTCTGGTGGGTTCTTCCAACTGGCGTTGCTCCAACTGGCTGCTGGTGGGGGAGCTGCTGATGGGTGAGCATGGGCATCTGCGGTATCATGTTGGGCACAAGCGTGTGTGGCACCATTCCAACCGTCACTGGGCCCATCTGCTGCTGCGCCTGGTGTGTCCACAGTGCTTGTGTGACCGCAGGAGACTGTGTTATGTTTGCTGGCTGTGCTCCGCTTCCAACCATCTGCTGTTGATTGCTCGTTAGCGGGGTCCCGGGTGGGAGAGGCGGAAGCGTGTTCCTTTGCTGGGCCGTTTCGCCTCCGGGCTGGGGTATCTGTGGTGGCGGCTGCGTGATCGAGGGCGGTCCTGCCATTGTCCCCACCTGCACCATGAGCTGCGGTGGCAGATGCGGTGGTTGCTGTATCCCACCGCAGGTGGAGGTGGCATGGTCGCCGCCTGTATAGCGTTCCTCATCTGCTGCTGTGGCGGTGCATCTGGCGTTGGCAGCTGTGGGGGCGCCCCGGTTGGCAGGGTGGCCGGGTTTTGCTGAGACGCGAAGAGTTGTTGCACCGGACTTGCCTGACCATCCGTGTGATGCTGCCGTGGATGCTTCGGTGGCTGGCTTACTCCAAACTGGGGTTGCGTGGCGGTTCCTGTTCCCATGATCAGCGGGGTCACGGGAAAGTGGTCCACTGGTGACTGTGCGGCTTCTGGTCCCTGCGCTGACACAGACGTCCCCATCCGCTGGACTCCCGTGACCTGCTCTGATGTGGACATCAGCTGCCGCTCCAGGGCGTGCACAGGTGGTTCCGCGGCTAGGACGCCCGCGGTTGCCCCTACCAATTGATGCAGCGGATTCATCTCCTGGGGCTTCCCAAGGGTGGGGGTAGGGACCCGCACCTGTTGCAGCCGTGCTGAGATCTGCTGCTCGTCTGGTGCTGGCACTTCGGGGATTCCTGAATCCTGGGGGCTCAGGGGTAAGGGCTGCGGATACACAGGCAGGTCTGCGGGTTGCGGCTCCGCCTCGCCAGGAATCTGCTGCTGTTGTCCGCCACGACGACGATACACCAATCCGCGGAAGGCCTCGGGATTTCCACCACCGGAAGATGCCTCCAGTGAAGGTGGTGCGTCAGAGAACCACCGTGCCCCAAGTGGCATGTTCTGCTGGCTCTCCTGCCCCTGGTGATGCTGGGCTGAGCCATGAGTGGCAGAGCTGTGGATGCTCTCCACCTCCGCGCGTTCGCCCAGTGTATCCATGAGGCGACGCCAGTGTAGCTGCTCCAACCACTCAGTCACTCGTCGGTGCTGGGCGAGTGGATCGGGGCCTGGTGAGGAGCTGACTGGCGTGCGGGACGGCACTGAGGAGTCCCTGCTTCCCGCGGAGGTCGCGGCCCTTCGTGGCAAGAAGCACCGCGCCGATGATTGCTATTGCCGTCGTCCAACGTCCTGATGCACGAAGCTGGCTGCGGACATCAATGACTGATCTGAAGGACACGTGCAGTTCTGCTAGCAAAGAGCAAGGAACTGTCCACGCTCACCGCACCATGACACTGATACCCCCAATTTTTCCGCGTTCTTGTTCTTCTCCGCGGATGATCTGACTCCGCACCGATCCGCGGAACACACCTTCTACCGCTACTGCCTACCTCTTAATCGAAGAGACAGCAACCGTTATCCGCGGGTCACAACCTTGGAGTCTCGGCGCAGATGCCTCACCGGTGAGTGACGCTCCGCGGTCCACTTCTTGCCACACGGAAGTCCACCACCTCGTGGCGTCCGACTCCTCTCCGCGGAAGCCTCGTTCCGCGGACGTGTGCAAGCAAGGGACCGCCGGCAGCTTCCTTCACTCGGCCTCTTGGTTCTTCACGCACTTAACTCCTAGATCCGCGGATCACCCTCCGCGGGGAATGTAGAATTGGAGAGCAGAGGGCGAGACACGGGAAATGAGAACAGGCAAAGGACTTTTATAAAGTTGATTGCGGAGTACACAGAATGCTCTCGAATACAGGCAAGTCTGAGTTGCACTTGTTCTACTGCCAGTCAGGCCCTTTTCTACTTGGGACTCCGCACAGTGTAACTACACACTGCGGGTCTCATCCCTCACACTGTCCTACTTCCTCTACTTGGACTCCTCGCGGTGCGGTTACGCACCGCGGGTCTTGTCCTCACACACATTATCTTCTACTGGTCACTTTTCTTCATCCGCGGCTCGTGCACGCGGTTCTTCGTGTTCTTCCTTGAATCTTCCGCCTCCGCGGTGTGGTTTTCCCCTCCTGGATTGTCGCTGTCAGTCTTGTGTTCTGATTGGTCGCGCTCCTGCCACCGTTCTCCTGTTGCTTGGTTTTGGTCGGCGGATGTCTTGCACGTCCGATGTTCCAGCTTCCTTCTCTTCCTTCCATCATTCGACTTCTGTTCCCTTTCCACCGCGATCTTTCCCGCCGGGCCATCCTTCCCGCTACCGCCACCGGATTCCACGCCACCCCATGCTCTACCGCAACCTTGGTGCGGGAGCCAGCTTTCCACGCGTGTCCTTACGTGCTTGTTCCACTTGGCAGGGTCTGGTCCGCGGATCTACCAATCCCAGGAGCTGGCCTTCCGCGGATACATCATTTTTCCGCGGAGCTGCGGTGGATTTTCGCCCAGGACTTTCGTGGAAGAGTGTGC
This sequence comes from Penium margaritaceum, assembly GCA_023375785.1. Taxonomy (NCBI): domain Eukaryota; kingdom Viridiplantae; phylum Streptophyta; class Zygnematophyceae; order Desmidiales; family Peniaceae; genus Penium; species Penium margaritaceum. Next base: position 38,102 of record SZWC01013876.1, read on the forward strand.
AGATGACTCACACGACTCCGGCAGATGTTAGAGTACTTGGGACTTGCATGTCATCGAGGTCGACATCTACGCTGGGGCAACAGCCAGACATTTTGCAGCAGCAGGTTGCATCACGAGGAGGGCAGGTCTCACGTGCCTTGGTGATGCCACTCGCGACTCTGTTCAGTAGCGACCTCGCGGCAGCAGAGGAGTATTGTGCGGATCGGGATGTCCCATACAGATTTCCAGGGGCGTTGGCACACGAGACTCATACTAGCCCGACAGCGGTCGCTATACATGAGCAAAGTCGACCGGCTGGTCTGTTGGAGGTTGAGGCGTTCTTGAGAGCAGCAGCTCTCAGAGATGTCGCCGGGACATATGCTACAGCAGACACAGCATGCTTCACTGCCTCATCTGTACTACCTGAGGACCAGCTTCAGCGTGAGGAGTCGTCCATGTTCCCACAGTCTTCGGGTTCCCGTACCCACGACGGAGCAGCGACATACATGACGGAGTCAGATGATGGTCCTTACTCTATCATCGAGCAGGTGGTAGCGACCAGCGTTCCCGGCGAGAAAGTGCGTGAGCGCCAGCTGCGCTTGTTGGTCGCCTTGACGGACATGGCTGAGCCGGAGCCTTCTACACATGTGTCCATTATGGCGGTAGTCGAGGACATCGGAGCAGATCCATACATGCAGATGGAGTCACCTCGTCAGTAGGAGCTGAGTTCTGCCCCCTTGATTTCACCTCTTGGTGACGCTACTGATCACATCGACGCCGAGAGTGGCAGTATCTACACAGACGACGCTTCCACATGCTCTACGGACTCTGACGACTCCTCCTTCTCCTTCTCTCTTGGCATGCAACCGCTCACTCCTCGCATGACAGCCACGAGCTGTGATGTGGATGCGAAACTTGCAGCTGCATCCGATGTTCCAGCGTCTCAGCACATTGCGACCTTGGTTGACCCCCAGGAGGATGCAGCGGCACTTGTTCCATCATCTTCAGCAACAGAGATGCAGATGGCGCTGTACTCACGAGCTGTGCAATCTGCATGTGCAACATCCAGTGAGGCAGAGTTCATTCTACACCAGGTCGACATGGGCCACCTCGACATGTCCGAGGCAGATTATGCTGATCTGAAGGAGCGTGTAGTCATGCTACAGCGGGAGATGGTGGCAGCGCGTGAGCGATTCTCAAAGGAGGGCAGCATCACTGGTACCGGCAGGAGCCTTTCAGCAGCAGCAGTGATGCTGAGCGTGCCTTCGGCTTCCGCCATCCCGGCTCCTGTCGACCCCATCATCACTCCTCCTTCTTCTGCTGCCGTCACGCACCTTCATCCACCCGACTCACCCGCCCCATCTTCATCTTCATCCATGAGTGGTGATCCGGTTCATTGCTCTAGCTCTCCTCTTCTAGCAATACACCCTTGTGTCTCAGGGTCTCCTATCCCGTATCGGAGGCCAGCTCCGCCACTTCATCCACGCACGCGTGCTGCTCGTCCATTCCCGTTCCTCCGGCGTACACAGATGCATCGCGGCAGTGCGGAGGCAGGAGAGACTGTGAGTTGGGACCCGTGGCAGTCACGCGAGGACTGGTATACCCCAGGTGATGCAGATTAACGTGAGGAGTTGTAGCCGGAGACACCACTTCGTCTTTGAGGGAGGGAGTCGACTCATGGGTGACAGGGGGAGCTGTCTCTACATGATGGATACACTACATGACTCATAGCCCGGGATCTGTTCAGCTACGACATCAGCATCTCCATCTAGGACATCGCTGCCAGGTTCATCTGCCCAGGGGGAGTGTTGTGTGGACCTCGACCTGACGCGACGCCATGGGAGATGCATGGCGAGGTCCATGCTCTGTTCTGAGCAACTACAGCATCCCGCATGTGCCTCACGCTATGTGCCTGCACAGCTGCATACAGATGGTAGCACACAGTTGGTCGAGACCCGGACACTTGGTGCATTGCACCAGTGTCACGAGGAGACCATGTGATCGTGTGTCTTAGTGTGTCGCTATACCGTGTGTGGCATTGTGCATGCGAGCTGTTGGTCGAGACCCTGATACTTGGTGCATTGCACCAGTGTCACGAGGAGACTATGTGATTGTGTGTCTTAGTGTGTCGCTATACTGTGTGTGGCATTGTGCATGCGAGGTGTTGGTCGAGACCCGGACACGTGGTGCATTGCACCCGTGTTACGAGGAGATCCTCCCTTGATCCTCTGTTTGGATGATGATACTATTGAGTTTGATTGCTCGTAGTGGTCGAGACCCGGACCCTGGTACCGCCAGTGTCACGAGGAGACCATCTTGTCCCCTGACATGTGTATGATGTGCATTACACTGGTTTGTGTGTGTGTGCATCACTCCTCTCATGGTCGAGACCCAGACACTTGGTGGGCTGTGCCAGTGTCGAGGGAGACCCTGGATGGATAGCAAACGAGTGTGTATGTGTTTGTGCGAGTTGACTCATGCATGTTATGGCTTGCCATGCATTTTTGTTCCATGCCTTCGCTCATTCGTTTTGGCGTGGATGGCTATGTCAGCCAGGGGGAGTGTTGGTTTGTGTGGCTTCCACCCGTTACGACCGACACTGCTAGTTTACCGATATACCCACATTCGGGGTATATGGCAGAGGAGGGCGTGACGACACGATGGGCCTCTGGACTGCACCGAGACTTCTCCAGCACCTACGACAGCGCCGGCGAGACGCAGTCGATGCGTTTCGGCAGCCATGTTGGCTTGTCAGGAGGTAGGAGAGTTTTCTCGGTGGGTTCAGACCCGCGCACCCGGTTGACGATACCGGTGCGACGAGGAGACCCGATGGCTATTGTGGGNGTGTTGGTTTGTGTGGCTTCCACCCGTTACGACCGACACTGCTAGTTTACCGATATACCCACATTCGGGGTATATGGCAGAGGAGGGCGTGACGACACGATGGGCCTCTGGACTGCACCGAGACTTCTCCAGCACCTACGACAGCGCCGGCGAGACGCAGTCGATGCGTTTCGGCAGCCATGTTGGCTTGTCAGGAGGTAGGAGAGTTTTCTCGGTGGGTTCAGACCCGCGCACCCGATTGACTGTACCGGTGCGACGAGGAAACCCGATGGCTATTGTGGGGCTTCCGATGTTCGGAAAGCCGTCTGTGATGTCTGGACGCTGATTCCAAGATGTTTTGGCACTGCTCATGTTTTCTCGGTGGTCGAGACCCGGGCACTCGGACAGTTGTTCCGGTGCCTTGAGGAGACCACCTTTGTTACTCTCATGGTGTATGCAGTGTGTTCTCCTTGTTGACTCATTTGGATTCAGCAAGGGTGACGGGGCCTGGTGCGGTTAGCTGCCGACGCCCCTATAAAAGCCCGCTAGGGGCTCATTTGTAAACTCTCCTTTTTCTTTATATTCAGCGTTCCAGACTTCGCCAAATTCTTGCCGTCTTGCATTGCACTCACACACAGAGCTCATGTTCGTGCTTGCATGGGCCTGCATGCCCTAAAATTATTTTCCAACTTCACACGCGCCTGAGCCAAAAGCAACGTGCTCAACCTCAACACTACTGCGTCCAATGCATCCCTGCTTGCCATTACGCCAGGACACAGCAGTGCCGCCAATCAGAAAGATCCAGCCTGTGCGACTCTTGCCGTCCGGACTGCCGGCCCAGTCACTACCGGTGTAGCCCACAGCGACAACAGACGGCTGACGGCGGAACATGGGACCTCGCCGAGGAGTCGAGGCAACATAGCGCAGTACTCGGATCGCGGCCTCGTAGTGGAGGTGACGCGGCTCCTGAGAGAACAGGGCCAGGAGGTTGACGTCGAACGCAATGTCTAGGCGCGTCGTCGTCGCCAGGAACATCAGTGACCCGATGACTCGCATGTATGTGGTCACGTCAACTGGCTCTGCTACAACGGCTGGGTCAGGACTCTTCAGCTTTGCCTGGCCATCGGGTGACATGGGTGAGGATGCGGTGGGCACGAGTGGGAGGTCCTCCGCAAAGCGGGTGGACAGCGTCTGCACATAGGCGGCCTGGTGGATGTGCAGGACGCCCTGGGAGAGATCATGCTCGAGGTCCATGCCCAGGAAGACCCTGGCAGACCCAAGGTCCTTCATCTGGTAGGCGGCGTGCAGCAGATCCTTGACACACTGGATGGCAGCCATGTCTGGCGACGCAATGAGCAGATCGTCGACGTACATGAGAACAACGGTAAAAGTCTGGCCTCGCGGACTGACAAACAGTGCGGGGTCAGCGGTGGTGGGCTGGAGCCCGCCACGAAGGAGCGTGCTGTTGATCTCTAGGTTCCAGTACCGATGCGATTGCTTCAGGCCATACAGGGCCTTGCGCAGTCGCTAGACTCTCCCAGTGCCATCGTCGAAACCTGGGAGCTACACCATGTAGAGCTCCTCACCCTCTAGTGAACCATGGAGAAAAGCATTGCTCACATCCATCTGGTGCAGCTCCCACCCATGCTGGGCGACCAGAGTGAAGAGTGCCCGACTAGTGGAGAACCGGCCAACTGGGGCAAAGATCTGGTCGTAATCGACCCCATGAATATAGGCAAACCCCTTGGCCGTAAGGCGGGCCTTGTACTCGTGGAAGGACCGGTCGGGCTTCCACTTGCGCCGAAAGACCCACTTGGTGCCGATGGCCTTCCGTCCTGGGGGAAGGTCAACGAGGTCATACATGTGGTGCTGTTGGATAGTTGCGAGCTCATCGGCGCAGGCAGCGTCCCAGTGTGCGGCCTCAGGAGAGGCTCGTGCCTCGCGTAGGGTGTCTGGGTCCCACAGGCGTGCTGTAGAGCAGACTAAGAGGGCGTGTGCACCTCGTGCCCCAGGTGGGATGCACGCGAGTGCAGCCACGACAGCGCACGGATGCTCATTATGGAGCATGGCGTAGCCCAGTGCGGAGCCCGGGTGGAGGTCTGCAATGATGGCCGAGGTGGTCAGGCCGAGGGCCTTGGTGCCAGGGTCCCCACTCATGACAGTGGGAGCAGAGGAGACACGTGGAGCCACCAGGGGTCGAGGCGCCACGGCGCGTGGAGCGACGGTCTGCGCGCTCACCGACGGTCTGGGTCGGAGGCTACGGCTTGGGCCTCGTGTGTAGCGTGGCAGGGCAGGTGACGGCACTGATTCCGTCGGGCTGATGGAGACAGACAGGGTTGCTAGCCCAGAGGGACCAGCGGACGCGACTAGGTCTGTTGGCCCAGAGGGACCAGCGGATGCAATTGGGATTTCCAGCCCGGAGGGACAAGCGGGCGTAACTGGGGGTGCTGGACCGGAGGGACCAGCGGACACGTCTAGGGGTGCCGGCCCAGAGGGACCAGCGGATGCGACTGGGATTGCCGGCCCCGAGGGACCAGCGGGCGCGATTGAGGCTGCTCGCTTGGAGGGACTAGCGGACGCGACTGGGGGTGCCGGCCCGGAGGGACCAGCGGACGCCACTGGAGGTGTCGGCCCGGAGGGACTAGCGGACGCGACCGGGGGTGCCGGCCCGGAGGGACCAGCGGACGTGAATGGAGGTGCCGGCCCGTAGGGACCAGCGGACGCGACTGGGGGTGCCGGCCTGGAGGGACCAGCGGACGCGAGTGGGGGTGCCGGTCCGGAGGGACCAGCGGACGCGACTAGAGGTGCCGGCCCGGAGGGACCAGCGGACGTGACTGGGGGTGCCGGCCCGTAGGGACCGATGGACGTGTCATCCGGAAGCAGAAGGATGGAGGACGGACTCACCACTCCCCCATGCTATGGGATAGACACGGATGAGCCGGAGCGAATGAGGTCACAAAGAAACAGGTCCTCGAAGAAAAGGGCGTCCCAGGACTCAACGATGCAGTGTCGGGAGGGATCCCAAAAGCGCCAGGCCTCGGACTGACGAGAGACACAGAGGAAGGTGCTGTGACGTCCGCGAGGGGCGAGCTTGTCGCCCTGCTGCGGGACGGGCAACCACACAATGGCCACATAGCCCCAGACGCGAGCCGGGTGAAGGTCAGCTTGCTGACTGTACCAATGCTGGTACGGTGTGGACTGGCGAGGAAGGGGACCGTGGGGAATCCGGTTCCAGACCCAGGTCATGTAGGCCATGGCTTCAAAATAGAAGCCATCGCAGAGACCAGACTGAACCCGCATGGTGCCGACGGCGTCGGCCATAGTACGGTTCCACCGTTCGGAGACACCATTCTGGGCGGGTGTGTAAGGAGCGGATGTTTCATGGCGAATGCCGCGGGAAGCGAGAAAGGTCGTGGCTTTACCCAGATACTCACCGCCGTGATCGGAGCGGAAACGGCGGAGAGAGCGGCCACACTCACGCTCCGCAAGGACAAGCTTGTCCTAGATGGCGGGGACAACATCGCTCTTCTACCCAGAGGTAGCCAGAATAGTCGTCAGTGAGGGTGAGGACGTAGCGACCATGCTCACTGACGGACTTGGTAGGGAGAGGACCCATGACTTCCGAATGGACAAGGTCAAGGGGGGCAGATGCACGGGAGGAAGACAAGGGATACGTGGAACGGTGCATCTTCCCCTGAACGCAGTCAATGCACTGAGTTGGGCACGGGAGGGGAAACGTCTCTGGGTCAAGCCCCTTGGCCGGCTAGGTGCAAAGCATGTTGTCTACGGCGACAGAGTGGACGTGGCAAAGGCGGCGGTGCAGGAGGCAAGTGTGTTGAGGAGAAAGCGTGCTGGTGACAAACACATGGCCTGTGGCGGCTGACCGGGAGGAGACGGAAGTAGAGGAAGACAGACGAGGTACATGCCACAAGTTGCCACAGGCGGTGGCGTGCAGGACGACAAGACCAGACAGACACAACGACACAGTGCCAACACCACGCGAGTGCAAAACATCCATGCTCATGCGGTCAAGGGTAGTGACGGACAGGAGGCTGAGCTCAAGACCAGGGACGACAAGGACATCGGTCAGAAAGACGTCACCGAGGATCCACGGAAACGAACAACGCCAACACCACGGACATGCAACACCTGGCCAGAGCCTGTCCGGACACCGGAAACATCACCTACAGGACCAAGCATACTAAAGGCCTTACGACAGGCCGTCTTGTGATGCGTGGCCCCAGAGTCGATGATCCAGGTCTCAGCGAGGTCCTGGACCAGGGTCGCAAGATCACTAACGGTCACATTGCAGCAAGCAAGGGACGCGGACGCGGTGGAAAGAGGTGCGAATCGAGACTGCCAATCGTCAAGCCAAGCAACGTCATCCTGGGAGGGGGTAGTTGAGACCTTGAGCGACGAAAAGATAGATGAAGAAACAAGGCATGAACGTAACTCAATCTCAGTCATGCAGGGCTGGACAGGGGAGCAAGAAGTGATGCAACTCGCACTTCCCGGGGGAGGAGGGCGAGGGAGGCCGAGCTGGAGCGCGATGAACTACTCCAGCTGGCGCTCGCGAGAGGATGGCCCGGGAGTGTAGACGGACTGCGGGGTGATGGCGCCGGAGCCCAGGCAGAACGAGGACTGCGTCGGCGCCAACGGCTGCGGCAATGGTGTCGGTGCGACCGGCGAAGCAACTGGAGTGGTGGAGCTGCTGGGTGAGGCGGAGGAGTCAGAGCCGGCGATAGTCACGGCGGCATAGGCGAGACGGTGCTCGCACTGGCGCCGCATGGTGGCGATGACGCGCGCCTCATCCGTCGGTAGAGGGCACGTGTACCACCCGTGCTCAGGCTGGCCACAGTTGTGGCAGACCGAGCTGTTAGCACTGGACCCGGTTGACGGCTGTTGCTGTTGTTGCTGACCTTTGCCTTTCTTGGGCCGACGCTTCTTCTTCCCCGACGATGATGAGGTAGCTGCGGCGGGGGAGGCTACAGCCACGAAGGCGACGGAAGGGGAGGCGACGGCCTCCGTGCGCTAGAGTCGGGACTCTAGACGAGCTTCCTCAATGTGGAGGAAGAGCTCGTATGCCCAGGGCAGGAGGGTGCCCTGGGCCGCCATGGTGGAGAGAATGTCGTGAGGGTAGTGGACGAAGATGTCCAAGTACGCTTCGGTGGCGCCACGCTTGATGGTGCGGAGCGCGGCCAAAGGGGGTGGGGCAGATTTTCTGAGGCGACGAAGGATGTCCTCCGCCCGCTGCCAGTAGGAGGTGACCGTCTCGGTCTCCTCCATGTGCAGGGAGTTGAACTCCCGCAGCAGGCGGCTAGTCTCAGCGTCGCTGGACAGGCGATGGGGACGAGTGAACGTGCCATGCGGCTGTAGGGTCTGGGGTGGCGCCAGCGGTGAAGTCGCCTAAGAAGGGCTCGAGGGCGAGGCGGGAAGCCGGAGGGGCGACAAGGACAAGAGCCCGGACGGCACGACCAGCATCATACAACTAGTCAGCCAGGGTGGCGTCATATGGCAGGGTGTAGTATGCCCATAGGTCCTCACCTTGCGCCCAGATGCGAAAGCTGAGCTCCCAACTCCGGAACTGCTCGCCGGCCTGAAGCGGCGGCGGCGGCGTCTCAAAGTCCTTTTGCCTGCGGCCGGCACCCAGAGTGGGGCCAAGGATGGAGGTCACTGTCTGCTGTTGGCGCAAAGTCTGCTGCTGCGCCAGGTATTGCGTGGTAGCAGACACAGCTGGGCTGGCACGCCCTGGAGGGGTAAAGGACGGAGGCGCATTGGGGGCAGACTGGGAAACTAACGGTTGCAGTGCCGCAAGCTGCTGCGTCAGGGCGGCGAGCTATTGCTGAAGAGCAGCGAAGGGGTCAGGGTTATCGCCAATGACGTCAGAGGGCTGCTGGCGCCGCTGCTCCTCCTGCTGTTGTTGGTGCTACTGCTTCCGCCATTGCTACTGCTCCTGCTGCTGGTGCTGCTGCTCCTGCTTCTCTTATTGTTCCTGCTGCTCTTGCTACTACTGCTGCTGCTGCTCTTGTTGTTGTTGCTGCTGCTACTCTTGCTGCTGTTGTTGCTGCCGCTGCTGCTACTAGTGCTCTTGCTGCTGCAGCCGCAACAAGAAAGGGGGGATGGGGGTTCCCCCAACAGAGGAAGACCCCTCCCTAGCGGGGCTACCAGCCATGGTGTGATGCCCTTTGTTTTGTTTGTTGTTTTTTTTCTCTTTGGGGTTACTAACGTCAGCAGTAGGGCCTTGCTGGGGGCGGTGGACGTTTTGCCCACCCTCAGTCTTACTTCCGCCTTCCCTTGCCCCTTTCTTTGGTTTTTTTTTTAGTTGATGATATCAGCAGTGACGTCACCGGCGGGATGCTGACGTCAGTAGTGGCGGTTGTTGGGGCTGCTACTGTAGCTGCTGTTGCTGCAGTTGGTACTGCTACTACTACTTTGGTTGCAGCTACGGTTGGTGCTACTGCTGTTGTTACTACTACTACTGCTGCTGCTGCTGACTGCTACTTTGGTTACAGTTGCAGCAGCAGTTGCTACTGCTGCGACTACTAGGGCTGCTAAAGCAGGAAAGGCAGCTGCTGTAGCAGTGGCGGCGAAGCAGGTGGGCTGGGGGATTTTTTTTTCCTTCGTCCTCGTCTGTCACAGCGGGCAGCTGCCCGCTGTCAGCTGCGAGCAGCTGGCTGCTGCTCGCTGGCAGCGAGCTTCTGCTCGCTGGTAGCGGGCAGCGAGGTGCTGCTCACTGGCAGCGAGTAGCGAGCTGCTGCTTGTTGGCAGCGGGCAGCAAGCTGAAGCTTGTTGGTAGTGAGTTGCTACTCGCTGGCATGCTGCTGCTTGCTGCTCGCTCACTGCGGGCAGCGAGCAGCAGTAGCAGTTGCTGCTGGTAGTTACTCGCTGCAACAGCTACTATGGCTGGCTGCTGCTGCGTACGCTGCTGCAGCTGTTGCTTGCTGTTGCTGCTGCTCGATGCTGCTGTGGGCTGCTGTTGGTGCGAGCTGCTGCTGCAGGCTGCTACTGCTACGAGCTGCTGCTACGGGCTGCTGCTGCTACAGGCTGTTGCAAGCTGTTACTTCTTCCTGCTGTTGCTGTTGTACGGAGCTGCTGCTGGCTACTCCTGCCAATGCTGGTTGACGTTGCGTGCGGCTGCTGCTGCTGCAAGCTGCTGCTACTGCGTGTTGGTGCAAGTCACTGCACCTAGGTGACGTTGCCGTGTGCATCATCGCCCACAGGTGTTGGACGCGGCCTGCCGCTCACCTCCTCGCGTCACGTGTGGGGGTCAGTGCTGCCGGAAAAATATCGGCAGCATTTCCCCTGGCCCAGTGGCCGTGGGAAAAAATCTGACGCCGCCACCAGGCGGGTCAATGTTGCCGGAAAGAATCCGGCAGCATTTCCCCTGCAATGGCGCGTATGGGGGTCCGCCGGCGTTGTCTGGCACCTGTACGCCAGTCTTCTGCTGCTGCTGCTACGCTCTGGCTCTTATACCAACCTAGAAACATAGGCAGTAGGTTGGGACAACATGCGTTGTTGATGTAGCGTGCGGGCTTCCACACTCGTTGCTTAAGTCTGCTGCCCCCTCAGTCTGCTGCTGTAGAGACTGAGTATGGAAGCTCTGGGTTTGTTACTCAGAAGTGCGCGTGCCAGTGTTAGCGCCAGAAAGTAGCTAAAAACTGGAAGTAACTGATTAGCAATGAAGAAATGAGCAACAATGGGGAACCCCTCCAAGTTCTAGGCCCCTCCCACTAGTGTAAAAGTTGTTACTCAGCTAATCAGCCAATCAGATAATAGTGCTAGACCTATTTTCTGGCAGGCATGGTTTTCTCGGTGAGCCCCGCCAGACGCCCGACAGCCCAAGACCTGGGCGTCGTCCGTTTTGCCTGAAAACTGGATCATACCATAATACCAACGCTGCAAACGCAGTCGTGCAGTCAGAATCAGCTAGAAAAATAGCTATAAGAAGTTATGGCTGCACGAACCCAGGCAGTGCCTATGACAGTCAACGATGCCAAACAGGGTCATACAACAGAAGACATGGATCCTAGGCATCGCATGATGCTGCAGACGCAATGCCACAGCCAGACACAGTGCTAGGTGCATGCAGACTACATCCGCAGTGGCAGTGGCTGCCGGCGGCCCGACCACCGAGGAGGCCTGCCGATGGAGCTGAGTGCATCGCCAGAGGGAGGAGGCTCCAACGACGGGTGACTGGGTCTCAGCGTGCGTTGACTCCACCGAGCGACACTCCAGTGGCGTCAAGTCTCGCCGCTAGTCATCTGCATGCAAGCCGGTAGGTCACAACAGAGTACAATGAGAGATTCACGAAAACCAACAGGAGCTGGAGGTTTCGGTCCGTTATAGTGGTTGTCAGACCCAGACGACCCTCGCGACCAAGGGTTCGACGGAAACAGTGGCTACGTCCTATACAAAATGCCACCGGCAGCTGCAAGCAATACAGAAACTCCACAAGGGACTACGTCATCTACACTTCACGGATTGAAGCGCCGCAAAGTGTGTTGGAGAGCTTGAAAAGAGCTCTACTTGGTGGAGACTCTTTCCTCTAGTCCTTGCTCACCTCTAGGGGGCTAGGAGGATTTTTGTGGGATGGGATTGGGAGTTCCCACCCTCCAAAACCACCAAATCTTCCCCATGTACAAGGGACCTTCCTCCCTCCCTCATCCAAAAACTGGGACAGTGCCCTTTCCCAAGCTTAGGGATTCTCACGACCGGAGAGCACCTTAAAAGGAAGGAGGGTGTCACCTTGAAGGTTTTTGACGGCACTCCAACACCACCGGCTCAAGGGAGACGCCGCCCAAGAACGCGAGAGGCGTCAAGGACCGTGAAGAGAAGGCTAAGGAAGACAAGATTCAAGAGGAAGACAAGGAGATAGAAGAAAGAGTGAAAGACTTTCTAGGAATTTCTAGAATTCCTCTTTGAACTCTATGCTCTTGTTTTGTGAGCGACAATCACGTTCTTTGTCATTTCCTTGTCTTGTAATTTTCTGTTTTCCTAGGTACTAGCCCTTGCCAATCGCTATGAGTTACGGCTTAGGAAGTCTAGTTCCAAAAACCATGCCCTTGTGCCGACGTGGCGGCCTAGGAAAATAGAAATTGAATGTATAATTGCCTCACCGATTGTGAGAGCAAGGAGTTGGAAGGAGGCAATTCCTCCTTAAAGTTGTTTGGTGATACTCACAACAATATTCACGTGCTAGATGACAAGTGCCGGACCGTCCAAGACCAAAAAGGGCAAGGTGGTGACATTCTCACCACACGCCCTCAGCGGACTCCAAATTCTGGGAGCCACTGCCGTGAGCACGGTTGCCAACCCAAAAGGCAACCATACCGCCTAAGGCAACCGTACTTCCTAAGGCAACCGACGCCAACCTCGGCAACATCGAGAAGCGTGCGGAGGCCAAAAAAGTGCTCGACGAGCATGTCAACGTGCACGTGGGCGACTCCCACGCAATGGGCAACGTGATGGAGGAGGATCTCACGGAGGGAGACCCTGACGAAGAGCACGACGTCAAGGATGGCAAAGGCGAAGAGGATCGTGACCATTGCCATCGTCTTGCAGCGAGCTTGAGCCGATTTCTCGAGAAGGGTAAGGCGGCCGCCGCATCGCCTGAAGCTGCTGACGACAACGAGACTGTTGAGAGTAGCAAGGGCGCTGAAAGCAGCCACACAGGAAGTTCCCGCGAGAACGATCCGAACGACGTCGCCACGAAGGCAATGCGCGATGATCGTTGTAGACTCGCGGAGTTTTCTGCTAAGGCGGCAGGCCGACTCAAGATCACCACGGACAGTGGAGTTACGTCACCACTTGGAGGAATGGGGGCGAACCCCCCTTCCTACGATGTGGCCGCAATGGGGCAGGGTAGCGCCCATGCGAGTGTTGTCGCTGATGACAGTCTCCGCCAAAAGGTGGAACTCCTTGGAGGCGTGTACGTGAATCGTACCCTCCTTTAGTGGGTAAGGGTGCACAGACAACGCGAGGCCCTAGAGGCTATCGCCGATGCTCTGACGACATAAGAGCTCAAGTTCGCGTTCGCCAACCTGCTGGCCCACGTCGGGCAGAGCATCACGGACCTCGACCGTGATCGCCAACTGTAGCACTGCCCATGAGGCAAGCCGCCGATGCAACGACCTGGACAAGGCGTTGTAAAGTGTGACCCGGGTGCGGATGCAGTAGCAAGTGCAACACAGGACGCCGCAGCTGCGGATGCCACTACCGGTGGCAGCGACGACTTGCCTACCTTGATGACTTCGAGGCCGGTCATGAACACGTCCTTCCTCCACAGTGTGGAGATATTCCGGAAGGGCGTGAAGATGATTGACTGGCTGAATCACATGGAGCACGTTCTATGTGTCCACAAGGCTCCACTCAGCCAGTGGGGTGACCTTGCCATGACACGGCTTGAAGACAAACTCTTCAAGTATGTGGTCAAGGAATGGAGTACGCAGCAATCGCACCTCGAGTGGCTGCCCATGCCGTGGGAGGCCTTCTGCTCGATCATGCGTAGGAAGTGCACCCGACGTGAGGAGGCATAGCGCGTCTTCCACTAGATCAAGGACTTTAGGCAGCTGGGTAGCTCGCTCGAATCCTACTTGAGCGAGTTCACCGCACTCGTGGAGGAAGCCGAAAGCTTCACCGAAGGCGAGGAGACTCAGACCTTCAAGTACCCGGAGTGCATGCTGCTAGAGTACTTGCGTAATGGTCTCGCAAGTGAGAAGCTGAAGGAGAAGACCACCACGTCAGCCACAGGCCGAGCTCGGACAAGCTGGAGGGCGTTGCGCGACTACATGAGCAAAGTGTATTCGGCAAACTCAAAGCACTACTTTGATGCACAGCCGAACGCGCGTGCACAGCAAGGCCGCAACATGCGCATGGACGCTGTAGGGGCTGGTGCATCAGTTGGACAGTGAGGCAGGGCCAAGGGCAAGCATCCCGCAAACCCTCCAGCCAAGAAGGCTGGTGGAGACAAGGGCCCCAACAACAAGCGCAGCTGTGAGAATGACGAGCTGCAGGCGGCACGTGAGCATCGCAGCGCAGCCTTTCGCGATGGGCTCTGCCACAACTACATGCAACCGGGCCACTTTAGGGCTCAGTGCCCTGAGGCTGCTGGTGGTGGACAAGAGGCCGCGGCGTTAGCTGCAACAGCAGCACCTTGTGGGGATGGTGCAGCAGGAGGCCACGGACAGGGCCGTGGACAAAGTCTCGGCCCGGCCGTGGTAACAAACAAGGCCGTGGGGCAGATTTTCCCCACCCTGAGTGACATTAGTGGGTACCACTCAGGGGTAAAACTTGATCACGAGTGTGGGTTCATGTTTTCAGATGAGGATGTTAAACAATTTGAGTTTTTGACGAGTTCAAATTTCTCTGTTGTTTTCTCTCCTCTTCTTGAACCGCATTCTACACTTGCTGACCCATATTGCCCACTAAACCTTGCATCTCCGGACGAGATGCATGATCGTACATGCTTAGTGGCGGCGACACCGACCACTGTGCAAGAGTTGTGTGAAACAGTGATTGAAGCAAATGCCCTCAAAGCAATGAGTTCAATCACGTTCGTGGTACCTTTAGTCGACGATTTTGACCCGATCAAATTTAAAGACTGGAAGGTGCTAGCAAAATTCACACGTACCCACAAGATGTGGACTCGAGTAGGTGAATCATGGGAGTTGTGACACCCGTCGTACAGATTACGTGTTTATCACAAAATCGTCTTGTCTTCGTCGAGCCTGTTCACTCGGAAGAGTGGAGGTAATATGACGATGCAGTTCAAGGGACACCTAGCTAATGCTCCCATGAATGTACTGGCTGATACTGGAGACGGCTCCTTTGTTAGCCTTGGCTTTACCCGACAGGTCAGCCTAAAGAACGAGCCATTGAATGGTGCAGTTGTCGTCGGTGACAACCTTACAGTACTTGTAATTGGTACCTGTAAGGAAAACAAATGTATTCAAGGTTACACAGAGAGTGTCACGTTGAAGGTACTCAACCTTCTTGACTCTTTTGACATGGTGCTAGGCGATCCCTGGCTCCGCGAAAACAAAGCTTTGGTATGCTTTGAATCAAGGTGCTTCATACTCTGAAAGGGACATCGTTGCTTTACACTGATTCCGAGTATAGAATGATCACCTACTCAACTTAAAGTCCATGCCAGCTTATCTGCGATGCAGGTCAAGAGGCCTATTTGACAAGGTTGTCGATAATTCTTGGCTCATCTGTAGAATGTGGAGGATGACGTGAAGGAAGACAGGCCACAAGAGATCAAATCTCTGTTTGTGGAGTTCTCGGATGTATTCCAAGACCCACCGGCTGGGCTTCCACCAGAACGACACATGGGCCACATGATCCCGCTGCAACCGGAGACGAATCCTCCGTTCAGACCCATGTATTGCTTTAGTCCTGTAGAGAGGCGAGAGGCCAAACACCAAATCAAAGAGTACCTTGCAAAAGGATGGATCGAGCCAAGTAGATCGTCGTATGGTGCGCCGATCCTTTTTGTGAAAAAAAAGGACGGTGGTTTATGCATGTACATGGATTAGCGGGCATTGAACAAGCTGACGGTGAAAAATCGATTCACATTGCCGCGGATCGAGGACCTTTTTCACCAACTCCAAGGGGAAAAACTATTTCGTCCTTGGATTTATCTCAAGGGTACCATCAAATCTGCATAAAGGAAGATGATGTGCCCAAAACCGCGTTTCAAATGCACATGGGACAATATCAGTTGGAGTGTTGTGCTCCCGGCTGACAAAAACTCCAGCAAACTTCTAGGAGAGATGGACCGAACGTTTGCCAAGAAACTCGGTCAATGTGTCTTGGCTTACCTAGACGGCATCCTGGTTTTCTTTGAATTAATGGAAGAGCACATGGAACATCTACGCGAAGTCCTCACAATCCTTTGGGAATAGAAGTTCTATACGAAAGTGAGCAAGTGCAAGTTTGCACAAGATGAGCTCGAATACCTTGGACACATCGTCGACAAGGACGACATCTGTGTCGACCCACAAAAAGTCCAAGCCGTTGTACACTAGCCACGTCTTGAAAATGTTGGACAGATTCGGTCTTTCCTTGGCCTTGCAAACTAATTTCGTTGGTTTATGCAAGGGTATTCAACCCTGATAGCAGCGCTAACCAGGCTCACACGAAAAGACGTGCGCTGAGAATGGACATGTGAATACAAAAACACTTTTCTCCAAGTCAAATAGCTTCTATCCACAGCACCCGTCCTAGCTCTTCCGGATCCATCGCAACCGTGGGAGGCTTGATATGATGCGTTGGTTGTAGAACTGGGAGCCGTCCTCATGCAGAACGGTCATCCAGTTGCGTATGAGACCCGGAAGCTCGTTGAGGTCGGTGAGTGTTTTAGACAGGCGCCTTGGAGGGAATACGTGGGCCGATTCTCATTCACATGGGAATATCGGCCAGGACGCATCAATGTGGCCAATCCACTAAGCCGACATCTTGTGGAAATGAAAGCAACCACTGAGGTCAGTGAGTGTTTTATGGCCATTGCAACAGCAATAGTACAATCACCAAACCCCCCTGCACCTCTACGGAAACCACCACGAGAGATTATCCATTACAACGGTTCTGTAAACAAGATCCGGTTGGGATACTGTGTGGATTCTTGGTTTCAAGACTTTTGAAATCTGGACAAGTACGGCTTGGTGGAGGCCGCGGGAATCTTCTGGCACGGAGAACAAGTTGTTGTGTCAAACTCGGGAGACCTCCGAGCAAAGATTATCTACTAGTTCCACGACCCGCCGGTCGCAGGTCATGTGGGACCCCAAAAGACCGGACAGGCACTCGCGGACCATTATTGGTGGCGAGGATGGAGTGTCAATGTCCGTAAATATTGCATGACATGCGACCCATGTCCTCGGGATAAGGCTGGTAACAAGAAGCCTGATGGACTCCTCCAACAGCTTCCCAATCATAGGACTCCATGGGAGTGCGTCAGCATGGACTTCATTACTCGTCTTCCCGTCACGGCCCGTGGCCACATTGCAATACTAGTGGTTGTGGATCTTTTGACAAAGATGACACACTTCATTCCTACAACCACTGACGTGAATGTAGAGGAGACCACTCGTCTCTTCTTTGAGGGTGTTGTGAAGTACCACGGCTTGCTGTTGCGTGTTATCTCTGATCGAGATCGAAAACTTGCTAGTAAGTTTTGGCAAAAGATGCACGAGTACTTTGGCAGTGAGTCGCAAATATCGACAGCATTTCACCCTCAAATGGATGGACAAACAGAGCGCATGAAGTACACTCTGGAGCAAATGCTCCGCATGTACGTGGACCCTGTCATGCATGATTGGGACGAATTCCTAGCACCTACAAAGTTTGCGATGAATAACTCGGTGAACGAGTCCACACAGTTCACACCGTTTGTGTTGAACAATGGTCGGCATCCAGTGGTACCCTCTTCCTTGATGAAGAGTGGGAGTACGGAAGGACAGACTCCTTCTGCTCAAGCCTTTGCTGAGCAGATTGACTCCTTGTTATAGGAGGTGAAGGATCACCTTCAAGCAGCTCGGCAACGACAAAAGGCATATGCCGACAAAGGTCACCGGGAGGTCTCGTTTTACATCGGTGACAAAGTGTTGCTTAGCACTAAAAACCTTCAAGTGAAGTCGCCAGGGGTAAGAAAACTTCTACCGTGGTGGATTGGGCCGTTTCCCATTGTGGCACGAATCAGGCCAGTGGCATACCGATTGCTACTTCCGCCAAGTATGAAGATACATGACGTGTTTCATGTGAGCTTGCTGGCTCCATACATGACAGATGGAATCGTTCAGCCACTGCCATCGTTCGATGTTGCCGACGGCCAATACGAGGTCCTTCGCCTACTCCAGCAGCAAGAGCGTACTCCTCGGTCGGGCATTGTTGGGGAGTACCTCGTTCATTGGGCCGGTTATGGACTTGAACATAATTCATGGAAGCCCGAATCTCTGTTGTCCACAAGGGTGGTCAACTAGTATTGGAGCGAGGTTGTAGCTTGCAGAAATCGACGCGTGGCAGGAGGTACCACTTGAACACGGAAAAAGTGAACAACATTCCCACAGGGCAGCATTCATGGACAGCGATCATAGGAGGTTGGGGACGCCCAACATGTTTGTTGCGCAGACGCTCAAGCCTAAAGGGGGGAGGCCACTAGCCATGCTAACTGACAAGCTGCACCTTAGGTCCAAGTGCCATGCACGTGTTCATGTTTAGGTGGTGATTGAAATTGTTGATTTTCTTTCACAATGTTGACAACTCACTATCTGGTATTCTCACTTGATGGTCATGAACTGGGATGGTTAATAACAATTGGGGAGGAATGTAGCGGGAGGGCCGGTTTGGCCCTCGCAGCTTGTGATAACGAGGGGGTGGCCGCAAGCCACCCCTTGCTATTGCGAGGGTTGGCCGGTGGCCAGCCACCCAAAGACTACTGGCCGGCCAGCGGCCGGACACCGGCGGCCGGCCGGCTGGGTGGCCGGCCGCTTATCAAGTGACCGGCTGGCCACCCGCCGGCGAGCCAGTAACCGCCGATCAAGCTGGTGGCTCGATTGGTAGCCAAGAGGCCGTGAGGCCTCGAGGGATGAGGCCTCTGGCCTCCTGCCCTCGCCCTCGCTTGCCCTTCTTGCTTGTGAGAACAAGCGTGCACAAGGGATAGAACGAGATCGAGGAGCGAGGAGCCCACGAGAATCGCCGATGGTGCCTCGCACACGACGATTTCACGCCAATGTGTCAAAACAAAAACTCGAGTTTGTTTATGACAAACTGTGAGTTTCTAAACCAGAAACATCGTACAAACTCACGAGTTTGAGGTAATATCCCCTTGTTTTGGACCCAGAATGAGGGGTTTAGGTAAAAACAGAAATGGGCCTCTGGAGACTCAAAACATTTGAGTCTCCTTGCTCTGGTTCCTAAATGACGATTGCCCCTCATTCCTGTGAAGGGGGTAGATCCCTGACGCTGACTGAGAACGCCATTCTACAAACTTTGACGATGACTTCAAAGCAAGAGCTAGAGGTTCCGGCCCGTTACAATGAGGGGGTGAGGTAAAAACAGAAATGGGCCTCTAGAGACTTAAATTATTCAAGTCTCCCTGCATTGGGTCGTTCATGACGCTTGCCCCCAAAGTGATCCGAAGGGGAAAACCCCTCGAGCAAGCTCTACATACCATTCTAAGCCTTGACGATGACCTAAGTGCAGGAGTTGGAGGTTCCAACCCGTTGCAATGGTTCCTCATAGCCAAACAACCCTCGTGACTAAGGGTTTGAGAGAAATGTTGGCTACAACCTATATAAAACACCACCGGAAGCTAAAAATGAGACAATAGAAGATGCGTGGAAGCTTCCTAGTGACACAGGCGCCGATTAGGCGTTAGTGCCTGGTCAGATGGTGACGACAGTCACAAGTCGTGCACATAACGGCAAGGGTCTGGCTAGGAGACACAAGGCAAAGTGTCAGAATGCTTCAATATCATCAGCATAG
Organism: Penium margaritaceum; assembly: GCA_023375785.1. Classification (NCBI taxonomy): domain Eukaryota; kingdom Viridiplantae; phylum Streptophyta; class Zygnematophyceae; order Desmidiales; family Peniaceae; genus Penium; species Penium margaritaceum. Next base: position 57,386 of record SZWC01013876.1, read on the forward strand.
AGAGATGACAAATGACAGGTCCATGGCATAAGTACCTACCGCGGCGCACGGCAGGTGTCGCACACGGCAGTGCAAGATCTGTCCTAAAACTAGCCAAAACCATTTCTTTGGCCATAACTTTGCACAGACACGTCAGAATGCTACGCAGTCTCAACCTAGATGTGCAAGATCAAAAGACGGACGCTACAACTGGTCACATACATGCATCTAGAATAAAACGGTGGACACACAATGCAAAAACATGCAAATCGAGGCCCACGGCAAGTCCACCAATGATTTCCTGCGTGCTGCAGAAAAACTGCAGGAGGTCCTGGGTAGCATCCAGAGCTCTGGAACGGTCGTCGGTCACCTTCAAGCTGGTAGTCTGACACCAGATGACGCACCGGTACCACCAGGGTCCGCATCAAGGATCTGCACGAGTATGGACACGACCGAGTGGTCACAGTAAATTGTACAGGTCGACAGGAACGTCACAAATCACAACACTCCCCCATGACCCGATGGTACGCATGTCCATACACGTGCAGCATTGAGACGAGTACAACAACGAGTGCAACAACAAATGTGACACAGACATTGACACACCACACACTCAACCACTCTCAGGCAAGGGGCAAACTCCAACAAAACGAATGGCTACTAGGAACTTTTTGCGTACTAGTGCCTTCGTCGAGAAGTCAGCATGGTGCATGTCAGTGCCAACCCAAAAGAGGGAGATCATGTGTTGCTCCACCAGATCACAAACAAAGTGATGCTCAACCACAATGCTATTTATGCAAGCATGAAAGGCACAAGAGTTCTCTGCAATGACAAGAGCACTCCGGTTGTCGCAACAAAGCACAATGGCAGGTACTGACTGGCCAAGCTCAAGGAACAGGCGCTGCAGCCATACGGCCTCAGCAACCCCTACACCCAGAGTAACACACATTGCCTCCGATGAGCTATGTGCAATGCAGCCCAGCTTCCCGCTACGCTAGGAAACAACGGTCCCACTGAGCGGGAACACGTAACCGGTGCAACTGCGTCCATCTGGGCTCTAGGCCTAGTCGTTGTTAGTGTAGCCGTCAAGGGCCACCGAACACTGCCAGCAAAAGCATAGTCTGAGGTACGGAGTGGAGACCATGTACCGCGTGAAGGGCTCTAGCGCATGGATCGTACAAAAACTGGGTAAGGAGATTGACGACAAACGCGATGTCAGGACGTGTGGTAGTGGCCAGGTACATTAGAGATCCGATGACATAGAGGTACAGGGTCACATCCACTGTCTCCCCTTGTTGTGTGGGATTTTCCACCTTCAAGGTATCCTGCCCGTCAGGCGTGAAAGGTTTGGAAGCCGTGGGCACTGCGCCGAGGAGGTCGCTGAAGCGCTCCCCCATAACACGTGCGTATCGGGCCTGATGCAACAGTAGAGTATGACGTCTGTGGTCTTGCACGATCTCCATGCCAAGAAGTACCGCTGTAGTTCAAGGTCCTTCACCCTGTAGGCAGTCTGGAGGATAGCCTTGGCCTCCTTCACCGCCTCTAGTGAAGGAGACGCAATCAGAATGTCGTCGACATAGACCAGGATGGTAGTGAATCGCTCACGCTCAAATGAAGAGAGAGGGATCTCTCTCACTCCATACATATCCCGCACGAGATTGCTTGAGGCTATAGAAGGACTTGCGCAAGCACCAGACCTTATCACCGGTCTCAAAGCTAGGTTGCCGAGCCACGTAAATCTCCTCATCCAGAGAGCCATGGAGGAACGCATTGTTCACATCCATCTGGTACAGTACCCAGTCATGCTGAGCCACTACACCAAACAGAGCTCTGGCTGAAGTCATGCGGCCGACAGGGACAAAGGTGTCAGTGTAATCAATGCCCTTAATCTGAGAGTACCCCTTTACTACCAAGCGAGCCTTGTGGCGTTCCAACGAGCCATCCGGCTTCACTTTCTTGCAAAAGATCCACTTGATCTGAATAGCCTTCCTCCCAGGTGGAAGGTCGACTTGCTCATAAAATCTGTGCTCTTGGATGGCGCTAAGCTCATCCTCGTAGGCAGCAATCCAAGTGTCAACATCCTGTGATGAGAGAGCTTTCCTTAGTGTGCCCGAGTCAGGCGCCATAGAGGGAGAGCTCTGCGTGGCAAGAGCGCATGCCTCAATGGTAGGTCCGACGACCACAAGATTGGCTACTGTATCACAAGCTATATGAAACTCGCGAGTGACGAGGTCGTGCCCTACGGGACACGCTGGATTTACCTCTAAGTGGTCATTGCGGACACTCAGGCCTAGGGCCTTTGTGCCAGGATCACCACTCGCAATGCTGCGAGCGAAGCACCTGGGTGCGAGACGAGACACTCGCTGAGCTCCGGAGTCCAATGGTCGAAGACAACCGCCAGGCTCACGGGAGTAACCCGGGCTCGAGGGGCACACCTCAGGCTCAGGAACTGGCACAATTGCAGCTAGGGAGGACTGAGACAAAGGGAGCTGGTGATTTCGTGTGAGGAGATGCGGGTGTGGGAGACACGGGGCTCGGTGTGACAGTAGGAGCAGGAGAGGCATGTCCATGTACACATGTAGGAGTGCCGGCGGACATATGTGCGGTCACAACAGTACGCACAGGTACATGATCATGGGTACCTGTGGGGTGCAAGGGAACAGGGGTAGAAGCCGGCGGTGATGGAGAGATCTCTGGACCGACAGCGATGATCGCTGGCTTATTAAGAGCTGGAGAAGTGGAGGGAGTTTGAACGGACACATCAGCCTGGCGAGCGGTGCTCGCAGGCGCAGACTCCCCCATCCACTTAGAAACCTCACACATCGCGGATGTGTGTGACAGACAATGACGTGATTGAAGTCAGATCATGGTAGGTGAGGGACTCAAAGAAGAGCACGTCGCGACTTAACAATGCAACGACGAGCAGGGTCCCAAAAACGCCATGTCTTTGACTGCAGGGAGATGCCGACCAAGGCACACAAGCAGCCCCATGGTGAGACCTTGGACCCCTACTGGTCCTCGGTGTACCACACAGAAGTGAAGGATCCCCAGACGCGAGCGAGGCGCAGGTCAGCGCGGTGGTTGAACCACAGCTCATACAAGGTGACATGGTCCGGAAGAGGACCGTGCGGGAGGCGGTTCCAGACCCAAGTCATGTAGGCAAAGCCTTCAAAAGCGAAGGACTTTAAAAGACCGCACTCAGACTGCATAGCGCAAACCGCATCCTCCATGGTACAGTTCCTGCACTCACAAACACTGTTCTGCTGAGGAGTAGCAGGAGCAAACCTAGTGAAAAATCCCGTGCTTGGGGAAGAAGCTGTCCATCTCGCTAAGAATCTCGCCGTCGCGATTTGAGCGGAAGGAGCGCAGCGTGTGGCGGGACTGACGCTCAGCCATCACTAGCCAGAGGTGAACTGCGAGAATGGCGTCACTCTTTTGGCATAGGCTATAGACCCACCACATCCGGGTGAAGTAATCAGTCAGGGTCAGGACGTATCGTCCCCGATTGGACAGAGACTGGATAGGAAGGGGACCAAGAAGGTCCGAATGGACTAAATTGAGGGGGCAAAGTACGCGTGTACGGGAGTCAGGGTAGGTGCAACGATGCATCTTACCTTGAGTGGAGAAGAGACAGTCGGTCTTGGGCGGCTTCTCAAAAGAAGTCGCGTCAAGACCGAGGGTGGGTTGTGTCCGAATGAGCTTTGACACAGTGTCAGAGCCTATATGACAGAGGCGGCGGTGAAGCAATAGTGACAAAAACATGAGTGGAAGGGGAGGGGGAGCAAGGAGCTGAAGTCTAAGAGACACGATAAAGGTCATCCACAACAGAGGCACAAAGAACAATGCTACGAGTGTCAATAGCAGTCACAGTTGCGGACTCTGCAGTGTGCTCCACAGAGAGTCGCATCAGTGTGCAAGCACGTACACAAAGCAAACTGAGTCCAAGGTAAGGTATAAACAGCACCTCGGAAAGATACAAGGGGCTAGACGGACCAACGAAACATAAGACCCCAACACTGTGGACTGGCAAGGACTGACCAGAGCCTGTGCGGAGGGAACGATTAGCCGCAACAGCGCCGAGAACAACGAAATCACTACGACGATAGGTCATGTGATGAGTGGCACCGGCATCGATGATCCAAGTGCCACCGGAATCACGAGTAGAGGATGTCAGTGTACATCTGGCAATGGAACACTCGGCCTCAGATGGACGTTGGGCAGTAGGTGGAGAGGACTGACGAAGGGTACAAAGGTGAGACTCATGAATAAAATCCGTACAGTTAGGCCCATCATCATCACATGCCGACTGTGCCCCCCCACACGAGTCATCCTGAGCCACAAGAACAGACAAACAGCCAGCCTATGAACTACCCGGCTGTGACAACACACTCGCACCTCCCTCAAAGTGAAGCACCAGAAGTTGTCGGCGCTCGGCGATGGTGCGGTCACATGGGTCTCGGTCACCGTTGGTCACCGGTGGTGAAGCGGGGATTGCTGCGGTCCTGGTCGCCGCGCACCCGGAGGATGTGCTGCTTGACGTAGACCGTAGTGCGTGTGCAACCTGGAGCCCGTGAGGGATCCGCGCCTAGTCAAGTGGCTGCTGGCATTGGGTGTAGCGATGGGTGCCTCCATAGTTGCAGGAGTGAACGAAGCATCTAGTACAACTGCCCGATGACGGCTGCTATTGAGATTGCTGCTGGCCCAAGCCGCGCTTCCTTGGCCCCTTCTTCCCCTGTGCTACTGCCGTGACACCCTATGTCTGAGTCGGTGTAATTGGAGTGCAAGGGGAGGAGGAGGACGTGACAGAGGATGGAGAAGAAGTCTATAGGAGGGACGTTGTTGGTGATGCAATGAATGCTAAAGCAATGGAGGTCTCATGATGAGCCACGGCTGCCTCACGGGCGGAAGTCACCTGGAGGAAGAGCTGGTATACCAAGGAAAGAAGCTGGATTGAGGCTAAAAAGGACTCAAGCATGTTGTCGCTGTACCTTGTGAAGATGTCCGTGTGCTCAAGGCAAACTCCGAGCATGATTGTGTAGAGCGCCCACAGCTGTGTACCTCGTGAGATCCCAAGGCACGTGTAAATACGCATGGCACGTCACTAGTAGTGGACTGCAGGCTTGGCAGGGCCCTGACAAAGGGAGTGAAGGGCACGGATGTGCGTGGCGTGGGTGACGTACGTCTCTGCAGCAACCAGGGATAATGCTAGGTCCCAGCCCCCGCGTGGATCAGCGCCGGTGCCTGTGCCCGCCTCGCCAAAGAACGAGCGGAAGTCGATGACGGTCTCGCGCGACATGGCCTAGGGAAGTCCGCGCATCGCCCTAGTCGCTGTCAGCACCTGTGCTCGGTCCGTAGTCTGATGCGCACTGTGGTAGTAGGGCCACATGCCCTCTGAAGTGGCCCAAACCTGGAAGAGGATCTCCCAGCAGTCAAAGCCTTCCTCGTTGAGACACCGTGGGTGCGGTGTCTTGAAGTCCTTGGGTTGCCGCTCCGTAGGGAGAGCAACCACAGGTTGGGAAGGACGAGGGATGGGAAATACGCCAGGAAGAGGGAAGTCGCTCGGGTGGAGGTCAGGCGACGATTCAATACGCGGGAAAGCAAGATGTGTGTGGGGACCGAGAGCTTGTCTGAAGCTGGCGGAGACCCTCCTAAAGCACACGAATCTCGTGCTCGGGGGAGTCATCCTCCATGCGTTGCATGTCTGGATCATCGTCCTAAGGATCAAGAGGTGGCGGGTCGGCCCCACCTCGTGTCTCTGGTGCTAGAGCTGACTGCCATGTAGAGGGTGCGACCCCGGCCGCTCCCTCAGAGGTTTGTCATGGAGTCGTGGAATGACCTCAAAGGAACTCGGTGAGTGTATGGATGGCGTCAGTCTGCCACCACTACAAGCAATGCATCTTGTCATGCTGGCTCTGCAAGTCCTCAATAGCCCGCTGACATGGGCTCATGACCCTTGAGGAGGAAGAACAGGGATCCAGTACCCTTTTTCCTTTTTCGCAGGACGGAGCCATGTCACCGCTCATGGCGTCAACATTGTCAAATTGCAGAAGCGTGAGCCTTTCTCGAAGATTTGAAACGCTGGCAACTTTTGACTCTCCAACCAAAAACTTTATGAAGGCAAGTGCTGACGTCAGCAGGAAGTTGCCGCCATCGGCACCTCCGTTTCCATCTCCGGTGCAGTCCTCCTTCTATCTGGGCTCCCGCAAAATCACTTCGCACTTCGTCTACACTCCTAGACCGTCCACCCGCGAGCGTCATTTGGAGCAGTTCATCGCGTTCTAGCTTGGCTTGCCTTGCCCTCCCCCCTTAGGGAACTGCGAGTTGCGTTACCTCCTACCCGTCTGCCTTGCCTTATTTGACTAAGACTGAGTTGTGGTCATGTCATGTTTCCTTATTCACCTCGATGTCTCTCGTGCCCTCTATCCCTCTCTATAACGACTTCGCGTGGCTTAATGATTGGCAGTCTTGGTTTGTGCCACCATCCATTGCATCCGCGTCCCTTGCTTGCTGCCATGTGACTATTAGTGGTTTGGCGACTCCGGTCTAGGACCCTCCCGAGACCTAGATCATCGACTCCAGGGCCACGCATCACATGACTGCCTCCCGTGAGGCCTTGAGTGTGCTTGGTCCTGTTGGCGATGTGTTTGGTGACTGGACGAGCTCCGAAAATGTGTTACCTGTCCTCGGTGTCGGCGTCGTTTGTTTCCGTGGTTGTGCCGGTGATGTTTTTGTGAACGACGTCCTCCTTGTCCCAGGTCTTGAGCTCAACCTCTGTCCGTCATTGCCCTTGACCACATGAGCATGGACGTTTTGCACTCCCATGGCGTTGGCATTGTTTCGTTACGTCCATCCAGTCTTGTCGTTCTGCACGCCACCACCCGTGGAAACCTGTGGCACGTAACTCGTCTGTCCTCCCATCCCCCCATCCTCTCCTTATCCGCACCGACAAGCCATGTCTTTGTCACCAGTACGCCGTCCTCACAGCACTCACATCTCTTGCACCGCCACCTTTGCCACGTGCACACTGCTGCGGTTGACAACATGCTCCGCACCCAGCCGGCCAAGGGCCTCGACCTGGACTCCTTCCCCTGGCCGTGCCCCACAGAGTGCATTGATTGTGCTTAGGGCAAGATGCACCGCTGCACGTACCCATAGTCCTTCTCCCGCGCATTTGCCCCTCTGGACCTCGTCCATTCCAATGTCATGGGTCCTCTCCCTACTGAGTCTTTCAGGGAGCATAGCCGCTATGTCCTCACCCTCACTTTCAACTACTCTCGCTACCACTGGGTCTTCTACTTTTGGCCAAAGAGTGATGTCGCTCCGATCATTCGGGACTGGCTTGTTTGTGTCGAGCGTGAGTGTGGTCGGCCTCTCTGCCGCTTTTGCTCCGATTGTGGTGGCAAGTACATGGGAGAGACCACGGCTTTCCTGGCCTCCCATGGTATCCACCACAAGACGTCAGCATCCTACACACCAGGCCAGAACGGCGTCTCCGAGCGGTGGAACCGCACCATGGCTGACGGAGTTTGCACCATGCAAGAGGAGTCAGGCCACTCTGATGGCTTGTACTTCGAGGCCATGGCCTACATGACATGGGTCTGGAATCGGATTTCCCACGGATCCCTTCCTCGCCAGTCCACGCCGTACCAACACTGGTGCGGTTAGCTTGCTGACCTCCATCCAGCTCGTGTCTAGGGCTGCGTGGCCATTGTGTGGCTACCCGTCCACAGCACGGAGGCAAGCTCGCCCCCCATTGGCATCCTTGTACCTTCCTTGGTGTATTTCGTCAATCCAAGGCCTGGCACTTCTGGGATCCCTCCCGACACTGCATCGTTGAAAGCCGCGATGTTCTCGTCTTTGAGGAGCTTTTTCCTCAAGACCTCGTCCGCTCCGGCTTGTCAGTGTCCCTCTCGTCGCGGGGAGAATTGGTCAGTCCATTCCCTGTCCTACCGCTTCCGGGCGGCACATCATATGGTCCTTCCGAGCCGGTAGCCCCAGCGATGTTCGCTGGCCTCTCCAGGCTGGCATCTCCACTCGCGTCCGCTGGCTCATCATCCCGAGAAGGCCTTGCATCCATCTTGCGCCCGCGGCTGATTACTGGTGACTCGGCATTAGTAATAGCCGTAAGCAGCTCTCGAGCCGCCGTCTGTCGTCTTCTTCCTGGAAGCTTCCTGCCACCCACTACGTACCGCGCCTCATCATCCCAGCTCTCGCAAAGTGCTTTTGCCTTCTTCATCAGCATCATTTGCTTCATCCGCCTCGCCTACCTCAGCCCTCTCACGTCCATTGCTCTGAGTTGCTCCCTTGCGCCGCCTCTGCTCATCGTCAGCAACAGCAGATCGCCTTACCCCACTACAAGTGATCAGTACAGAAGCATAAAGGCAACGGCTTCTTCGCTAGCCGGAAGCGAGTGACTCTTCGTCACTTTGGTCGGTAGCGGTTTGCGGGGGACCGTTGGACCGTTTATTTGTTCTCTCTTCCAAAAGATGATCTAGACCTCTTTTCGGATTATCTGAGGCCCTTCCACAACAAGAATCGGAGTCAGAGAGCTCATGTTTCTGACACCCTCCCTGAATCTGACTCGATTCTTGTAAGGTTGGTTTTCTACTTGGTTTCTCCAGGGCACTTGTTGAGCGTGAGTATGGTCCCTGGGAAGTGTCCTTGTAGCAGTCACGAACCAATCAGATTTGAGCAGATGCCACCACTCGACAGTGTTACAGTCTTGATGGTTCGTGGGCTGGAGGAGGAATGGGGCAACGGCATGCGTGGAGTAGGTCTTTCCACATCTCATTTAGGGTGTAGTTGCATTTACAGATGAGGGGATGGAAGATGGGAGCAGTGATACTGAGTAGTGCTCCTCGAATTTCTTCCTCCACAAAGGGCACCAGCGTGGAGTGGAAGTTTGCAGGGAAACGTCCACCTCCTTTGTAGAGAGGGTAATGTTGAAGGGTATAGGAGATTAGGACGCCTTTGATGTAGCAGAGGTGGAAGAGATTGCAGAAGTCTTACAACCACTGGAGAATGTTCGTGGCTCCACTTGTAGTGAGGATCACTTCCTCACATTGCGTGAGGAAGTGGCGGGGAAAGGAGGAGAAGTTGACTGGCCCGTAGATGCAAGTGGTAGCGTTGAGGAGGGGCCGATTTGCTAGCAGAGGAGACTTTTTGGCGATGAAGGTCATTGTCCTTGGAGAGGTGAAAGGAGATGAAAGCAGTTGCGGGGCGATGAGCGGAGAAGTTGGGTGCAGGCTTGCTGCAAAACAGGCAACTAGTTTGTGCAGGTCCTTGTGCTGGCCGCAAATACTTATGATGGCTGATGATGTTAGCAAGACTAGTGGAAGGTTCCTTGCGCAGAGTGGAAAAGCAATGTGGAGAATGGAGGGACGCTTGATGATTGAGTAGGCGCAGGGGCAAAACCACATGTACTGTGGAGATCTGGGCGTGGACGTAGGTTGTTGCAAAACAGGCAATGCGACTGGGCGGATCCTTGTGCCGAGCAGTCAATGATAGCGGATGGAGGAGGAATGCTGAACGGCGGAGTGGACGCAGGGGTGAAACTGCGTGCGCTACAAAATAGGGGAGTAGGATGCAGCAAGGGGAAGGCAGTTACCAACGCACCGCGAGAAACCTACTGCTGGCGTGGGTGCAGGCTGCTACAAAATGGCAGCTAGCTCGTGCAGATCCTTGTGCTGGCAATAGATGCTGATGATAAGAAGGCAAAAGAATAATGATAGCAGAGTGGGCGCAGGGGCGAACCGCATGCGCTGCAGGAAGTTTCAGCGTGGGTGCAAGTCATCGCACAATAGGCGATGCAACTGGGCAGATCCGTGTGCCGAGCAAGAAAATGATGCCTAAGCGGAGAAAAGCGGAGGCGGCTGATGGCTGAGTGGGCCCAGGGGTAGAACCACGTGCGCTGCAAACGATGCAGATGATAAAAAAGATGAAGTGATGTAGAGGCGGCGAGGAGGGTGATGCGAGAGCAGGTGGAGGATGAGGAGGAAGTGTGATGGTTGTTGATGGTGATGCTGATGGCACGACGAGAGACGAAGATGATGACCAAGGAGGAGGATACCAGAGGCTGAGGGCAAGAGGAGTTCGGTAGGAGGAGGATGACGATATCGTGGTGAGACGAGTGGCAATAGAGGGTAGCTGACAGAGCGGACGGAGGCGACAATGGGTGCAAGGCGAGACAACCAGTTCCTTTTGTTGTCAGGAGAGTGACGGCTTGTTCCCTAGTTGGCCCGAGACCGACGGGCAGGAAGACTGTTGGTGTCCGATATCCTGATAGCTAGAGGAAAAATGGCTGCAGCAGGGTAAGTCGTGAGGTAGGCAGTGGCGTCGGTCCGTGGATGTCAGGAGAGTGACGGTTTGTTCCCTAGTTGGAAAAAGACCGACGGGCAGGAAGACCTGGCTCTGCTTGCACCTCGCCCATCCTCTCTTTGCGAATCATTCTCATCCTGCCGTTCTTCTCTCTACCACTCTTTGCTCAATTACCCACTTTGCTCTCACTCTCTCTCTCTCACCACCTTCTGTCTACATCATGCTCTTAGCACCTCGGCCCTCCTCAAGCCCTGCGACTAAATTCTCGGAATCACTCATGGAATTTCTGCTTTCGACAACTTGCTGACGCAGTCATACAAGTTCCGTTGCTTCTGCCTACTTCTACTATTACAGTTCTCAAGGTTGCATTCTTTTGACACTACCGCTACACACGTGGCCCAGGTGGCAGCCTCTGACCCACACCATTGGTGAGCGCACAGATCACCACACGACGCGTTGTGGCGCCACGGCCCCACCTCGGCCCACGTGTCTCTTCCACTCCTATGATAGTGAGTAGGGGACCCTGGCACCAAGGCTCTCGGCCTAACCACTTCAACCATCATTCCAGACCTCCACCTCGGCTCTGCACCAGGCTACTCCATGCTCCTTTAGGAGCATGGGCATGTTGTCATGGCTGCACTCACACATGTCCTTCCAGGAGCTCGAGATGCACACGCCCTTGCAGTCCGCTCCATGGCGCGCCCGGAGGATCCAGCCACCCTAAGCGAGGCTCATTCCTCCCCCGAGGCCGCACATTGGGATGCTGCCTGCACCGACGAGCTCGCTGCTATCCGAAAGCACCACGTGTATGATCTCGTTGATCTCCCTTTAGGTCGGTAGGCCATCGGTGCCAAGTGGGTCTTCCGGAGCAAGTGGAAGCCAGATGGGTCCTTGGACAAGTACAAGGCCTGCCTCACAGCCAAGGGGTTCTCTCAGGTCCATGGGGTTGATTACGACCAGATCTTTGCCCCAGTTGGTCAATTCTCCACTAGCCGGACGCTCTTCAGCTTGGTTGTCCAGCATGGGTGGGAGCTGCATCAGATGGACGTCAGCAATGCTTCCCTCCATGGCTCGCTGGAGGTTGAGGAACTCTACATGGTACACCCTCCAGGCTTTGACGATGGCAATGTAAAGGTTTGGCGGCTGCAAAAGGCCCTCTATGGCATGAAGCAGTCGCCTTGGTATTGGACCTAGGAGATTAGTCGCACACTCCTTCGAGGTAGCCTCCTGTGTAGTACTACTGACCTCGTACTATTCATCACCCTATGAGGCCAGACCTTTGCCATTGTCCTGGTGTACGTTGACGATCTCCTCAACGCGTCACCGGACGCGGCTGCCATCCAGCGCATCAAGGACCTGCTACATACCGCCTACCAGATGAAGGATCTTGGGTCTACCCGAGTCTTCCTGGGCATGGAGCTCGAGCATGATCGTTCCCAGGGCATCCTACACGTCCATCAGGCTGCCTATGTACCCACTATGTCCACTCGCTTTACCGAGGAGTTGCCCCTTGTGCTGAGTGCATCCTCACCCATGTCACCCGATGGCCAGGCGAAGCTGAAGAACTCTCACCTAGTCGTTGTGTGGGAGCCAGTTGACATCACATCGTATCAGCAAGTCATCGGATCACTGATGTTCCCGGCGACGACGACTCTCCCAGATATCACGTTCGCCGTCAACCTTCTGGCTAAGTTCTCTCAGGAGCCGCGTCACCTCCACTTCGAGGCCATGATCCGAGTACTGCGCTATGTTTTCTTGACTCTGCGGCAAGGTTCCATGTTCCGCTGACAGCCATCTGTTGTCGCGGTGGCCTACACAGACAGCGACTGGGCCGAGAGTCCGGACGGTAAGAGCCGCACAGGTTGGATCTTTCTGGTTGGTGGCATAGATGTGTCCTGGTGCGGTGGCAAGCAAGGATGCATTACACGCAACACTGCTGAGGCTGAGTACGTAATCCTTGGTTCACGCGCATGTGAGAGCATGTGGCTGCATTGTCTCTTGTCCAAGTTGCATAAGTCCGTCGCATCTATCACGTTGCATTGTGACAATGAGATTACCATGGCCATCGCCGACAATAACGACATGCATCACACATGCACAAAGCACATCAATGTTGAGTATCACTATGTACGTTTGCTTTTACATGACGACAGCGTCAGCATTGTGTGTGTTAAGACAGCTTGGCAGGTGGCTGGCCTCTTGACCAAGGCACTGAAGCGCAACTCGTTCAAGAAGGCTGTGATTTCCGTTGGCATGCGTCCGTGAGTTGCACTCTTTGTTCTGGCCTTCATCTCCATGTGCCCTAGAGAAGTCTGGCTATTGAATGCATCACTACCCACCCATGTGCACTACACTTGTGAGTCATGGGGGAGTGTTGGTTTTTTACATCTCTCATTGTGCTCTATTGTGTCCTCCCGGCTTGTGTACATCGGCATGCAGATGACTGGCGTCGAGACTCAACGCTGCTGGAGTGTTATCCGGTGGAGCCGACGCACGTTGAGGCCTACAGGCAATTTGCTGGAGCCTCTCCCTGCGGCAAAGTGCTCGGCTCCATCAGCAGGCCTCCTCGACGGTCGGGCCACTGGTGATCACTGTCACCGCAGAAGTTGTCTGCATGCGTCTAGCGCTAGATCTGACAGTACTATTGCGTCTGCAGCGTCATGCTCTGTCTACTGCCCATGTCTCATGTTGCGTGGCACTGTTTGGCATCATGGACCATCATAGGCATCGCCTGGGTTCGGGCGGCCATAACTCTTTCGTGCTATTTTTCTAGCTGTTTCTGATCGCACGAATGCGTCCGCAGCGTTGGCATTATGGTGTGGTCCGTTTTTCAGGCAACACGGACCACGCCAAGGTTTTGGGCTGTCGGCCTTATGGCAGGGCTCACTGAGAAAACCCTGCCTGCAAGAAAATAGGTCTATGTCTACATTCTGATTGGCTGGTTAGCTCAGTAACAAGCTGTACAGAGCTTGGAGGGAGCTAGAACTTGGAGGGGACTCGCATTGCTGTTCATTCTTCATTCCTAATCAATCACTTTCAGTTTTCAGCTGCTTTCTGGTGCTAACACTGGTGCACGCATTTTTGAGTAGCAAACCCAGAGCATCCTGACTTGGACTCTAGAGCGGCATACTGAGGGGGCAGCAGACTAAGCAACGAGCGTGGAAACCCTCACAGTGCATCAACAATGCTGCTGCCCCAACCTGCTGCCTAGCTTTTCCAGCTCAAATCACCCCATTTTCAAAGCTCCTTCAAAACTCCTTCATCCAAAAATTGGGACAACGCCCTTTTCTAAGATTAGGGACTCTCACGGCCTGAGAGCACCCTGAAAAGGAGGGTGACACCTTGAAGACTTTTCATGACTCGCCAATGTTTTCGGCTCAAGGGAGACACTGCCCACGAACGCGAGAGGCACCGAGGAGCGTAAAGAGAAGGCCAAGGAAGACAATGAGATGAGAGGAGGAAAAGTAGTTGGAAGGAGGAGTGAAGGACTTGTTAGGAACTATTAGAATTCCCTCTTTCACTCCTCGCTCTTGTTTTGTGAGCGGCACTCACATTTCTTGTCATCTCCTTGTATTGAGATTTCCTGTTTTGCTAGATTCTAGTCGATACTTATTGGTATGAGTCACGGCTTAGAAAGACTACTTTCCAAATCCATGCCCTTGTGCTGACCGTGGCGGCCTAGGAAAACAGAAATTAAATCTTTAATGGCCTCACCAATCGTGAGGGCAAGGAGAGTTTTTGGAGGTGATTCCTCCTCAAAGTTGTGGGGTGATCCTTACAATGGTCTTCACGTGCTAGTTGCATGAGCAACGAGATGACAAGTGTCAGACCGTCCAAGACCAACAAGGGCAAGGTGGTGGCGGCTTCACCACACGTCCTCAGTAGAATCCAATTTTTGGGAGCCGCCATCGTGAGCGCGATTGCCAAACCAGAGGCAACCAAATCGTTGAAGGCAACCGGTGCCAACCTCGGCAACACCAGGAAGCGTATGGATGCCGGAAAAGTGCTCGACAAGCACTTTTCGACGCGCACATGGATGACCCCCGTGCGACGGTTGACGTGCTCGAGGAGGATTATGGGGCGGGGATCCCGACGAAGAGCACGACGTAGACGATGGCAAAGGCGACAAGGATCACGATCATCTCCACTGTCATGATGTGAACTCGAGCCGATCGCTCAAGAAAAGTAAGGTGCTCAGCGCATCGCCTGAAGCTGCCGACAGCAGCGAGACTGCCGAGAGTAGCAAAGGCGTAAAAAGCAGCCACGCGGGAAGTTCTCGCAAGAATGAGCTGGACGACGTCACCGTAAAGGCAATTTGCGATGGCCACCGAAGGCTTGCTGAGTTGGCCGCTGAGGCGACGGGCCGACTCAAGATCACCATCGATTGTGGAGGTGTGGCACCACCTGGAGGAGTGGAGGCGGATCCCCATTCCTACGATGTGGCCACAATGGGGCAGACCAGCGCCGACTTGAGCGTTGTTGCTGATGACAGCCTCCTCCGGAAGGTGGGACTCCTTGGAGGCGTGTATGTGAATTGTGCCCTCCTATAGTGGGTAAAGGTGCATGGAAAACGTGGGGCCCTGGAGGCTATCACCGATACTCTGACAACATTAGAGCTCAAGTTTGCAGTCACTAACCTACTGATCCACGTCGGGCAGAGCATCACGGACCTCCATCATGATCGCCAGCTGCAGCGCTCGGTCGCCCATGAGGCAAGCCGCCAATGCAATAACCTCAATAAGGCATTGTAGAGCGTGACCCAGGTGCGGAAGCAATAGCAAGCGCAACGCGCAGTAGGTGCTGATGCCACTGCTGGTGGCAAGGACAATTTTCCTACCTCGACTACATCGGGGCCGGTCATGAACACGTCCTTCCTCTACAGTGTGGAGATCTCCCGGAAGGGCGTGAAGCTGACCGATTGGCCAAATCGCATGGAGCACGTTCTACGTGTCCACAAGTCTCCGTCAGTGGGGCAATCTTACCATGACGCGGCTTGAAGACAAGCTCTTCAAGTATGTGGTCAAGGAATGGGGTGCACAGTAGCAGCACCTTGAGTGGAAACCCATGTTGTGGGAGGGTTTCTACAGGATCATGCGTAAGAAGTGCACCCAGCGTGAGGAGGTGCAGCGTGCCTTCCACAAGATCAAGGACTTCAGGCAGCTTGGTTGCTCACTCCACGCCTACTTGGGCAAGTGCACTACACTCGTGGAGGAAGCTGAAAGCTTCACCGAGGGCGATGGGAATCAAACCTTCAAGTACACGGAGTGCATGATGCTGGAGAACTTGCGTGGTGGTCTTGCCAGCAAGAAGGTGAAGGATAAGACCACCACAATGGCAACCAGCCAGCCTTGGACAAGCTGGAGGGTGTTGCGGAACTATATGAGTGAAGTGTATTGGGTGAACCCGAAGTACTACTTGGAAGCACGGTCAAACATGCGTGTACAACAAGGCCGCAACATGCGCATGGAAGCTATGGGGGCTGGAGGAGCTGCCGGATAGCGGGGCGGGGCCAAGGACATGCAGCCGCAAACCCTCCAGTCAAGAAGACTGGCGGGTACAAGACCCCAAACCACAAGCGTAACCGCAATAATGACGAGTGTAGGCAGCGCGTGAGCATCGCAACACAACCTTCTGCGACGGACTCCGCCACAACTGCATGTAGTCAGGCCACTTTAGGGCCCAGTGTCCTAAGGCTGCTGGTGGTGGGAAAGAGGCCACACCGTTAGCCACAACAGTAGCACCTTGTGGGGATATTGCAAAAAGAGGCCGCAAACAAGGCCGTAGACAGGGCAACAGTTGCGGCAATGGACTCGGCCTCGGAAACGGGCAAGGTCGTGGCGCGAGTTTTCCTCACCCGTGAGTGACGTTAGTGGGGACCACTCATAGGTAAAATGAGATCACAAGTGTGGGTTCATGTTTTTAGACAAAGATGTTGAGCAATTTGAGTTTTTGACGAGTTAAAACTTCTCTGTTTTCTCTCCTCTAATTGAACCTCATTCTATGCTTGCTGACCGCCATTGCCCACTAAACCTTGCATATTCAGATGAGATGCGTGATCAAACATGCTTAGTGGTGGCGATGCCAACCACTATGCAAGAGTTGTACAATGCACTGATTGAAGCAAGCACCCTGAATGCGGTGAGTTCAATCATGTTTGCGGTACCATTGGTTAACGATTTCAACCCAGTCAGATTTAAGGATTGGCAGGTGCTAGCGGAATTAGAACGTTCCCACAAGATATGGACTCTAGTCAGTGAATCATGGGAGTTGCGGCGCCCGTCATACCGATTC
Source organism: Penium margaritaceum (assembly GCA_023375785.1). NCBI lineage: Eukaryota > Viridiplantae > Streptophyta > Zygnematophyceae > Desmidiales > Peniaceae > Penium > Penium margaritaceum. Next base: position 73,973 of record SZWC01013876.1, read on the forward strand.
CATGTTTATCACACACTCGGCTTGCCGTCATCGAGCCTGTTCACTCGGAAGATAAGAGGTAACATGATGATGCAGTTCAAAGGACACCCAGTTGGTGCTCCCATGAACGTTCTCCTTGACACTGAAGGAGATGACTCATTTCTTAGCCTTGGCTTCACCCGACATGTTGCCTAAAGTATGAGCCATCGAATGGCGTATTTGTTGTCGGTGACAACCATATGGTACTCGTGATTGATTCCTGTAAAGAGAAAATTTGCATTTAAGGGTATACACAAAGTGTCACATTGAAGGTACTGAACCTTCTTTACCCTTTTGATATGGTGCTAGGAAATCCCTGGCTCCCTAAAAACAAGGCTCTAATGTGTTTTGAATCAAAGAGTTTAATCCTCCAAAAAGGACAACTTTGCTTTATATTGATTCCGAGTACGGAATTTTCAAGGACCTGCCTCAAAATCTATGTCAGCTTGTTTACGATGCAGGTCAAGAGACGTATTCGACAAGGTTGTCGATACTTCTTGGCTCAGCTGCACAAAGTAGATGTTGACATGAAAACAAGCCACAAGAGATCAAATCTCTATTGGCGGAGTTCTCAGATGTATTCCAAGACCCAACGGTTAGGATTCCAATAGAACAACACATGGGCCACACGATTCCACTACAACCAAACACGACTCCTCTGTTTAGACGCATGTATCGCCTTAGTCTAGCATAAAGGCAAGAGGCCGATCGTCAAATCAATGAGTGCCTTGCAAAAGGATGGATGGAACCAAGTAGCTCGCTCTATGGTGGGTTGATCCTTTTTGTGAACAAGAAGGACGGGGATTTACGTATGTGCGTAGACTACCGGGCGTTGAACAAGCTGACGGTGACAAATCGATTCCCCTTAGTACGAATTCAGGACCTGTTTGACCAACTCCAAGGGGCAAAAGTACTTTTTGTCCTTGGATTTGTCTCAAGGGTACCATCGAATCCGCATCACGAGAGAGGATGTGCCCAAAACCACATTTCGAACACACATGGGACACTACCAGTCCCGAGTATTATACTTCGGGCTTACAAATGCCCCGGAAACCTTCTACAGAAAAATGATCCAAATGTTTTCCAAGCAACGTGGTCACATTGTCTTGGTTTACCTGGATGACATCCTAGTTTTCTCCAAATCCATGGAAGGATACTAGAACATGGAACATCGTGAGAACATCTGCGCAAAGTTCTCGGGGTCCTTTGGAAATAGAAGTTCTACGCGAAAGTAAGCAAGTGCAAGTTTGCACAAGATGAACTCGAATACGTTGGACAAATCATTGGCAAGGATGGTATCTGTGTCAATCCATGAAAGGTCTAAGCCGTGGTGGACTGGCCATGCCTGGAAGGTGTTGGAAAAATTCGGTCTTTCCTCGGCCTTGCACACTATTTTTGACTATTTATGCAAGGGTATTCAACCCTCGTAGCACTGCTAACTAGACACACGGAAAAAGATGTGCGTTGGGAATGAAAATCTGATTGTGAACATACCTTTCTCAAAGGCAAAGAGCTTCTATCCACAGTGCCCGTCCTAGCTTATTCAGATCCATCACAACCGTGGGAGGTTTGATGTGATGCGTCGGTAGTGGGACTCAAAGCCATCCTCATGTATAACTATCACCTAGTGGCGTATGAGAGCCAGAAGCTCATCCCCGCGGAAACGTGGTACATGACTCGGGATCAAGAGCTCCTTGCGGTAGTACACATGTTTAAGATGTGGCGTTGCTATCTCGAGAGTGCTAAATAGAGTGTGACGGTCGTGACCGACCCTAACCCATTGGTGCTTTTCCAAACGCAACCGAACCTGTCAAGACGACAAGCCTGTTGGAACAAATACCTAAGCCAATTCTCGTTTACATGGGAATGTTGGCTAGGACATATCAATGTGGCCGATGCAGTTTGCCGACAGCCTGTAGAAGTTAAAACAACCACTGAGATCAGTGGGTGTTTTATGGCCATTACGACAGCAACCGTACAAACACCAGAGCTCCTTGCACCTCTACGGCAACCACCTTATGAGATTCCCCACTACAATGGTTTTCTCAACAGAATTTGGATGGGATACTGTGTGGATTCTTGGTTTCAAGACTCTTGAAATCTTGACAAAATCGGATTGGTGGAAGTCGTAAGAATCTTCTGGCAGGTAGAACAAGTTTTTGTGCTAGACTCGGGAGACCTTCAAGCAAATGTTATCTCCCAGTTCTACGATCCACTAGTCGCAGGTCATGTGGGACCTAAAAAAACCGGACAGACAATCTCGGATCACTATAAGTGGCCAGGATGGAGTGTCAATGTCCGTAAGTATTACATTACATGCGACCCATCTATTTGAAATAAAGCTAGTAACAAAAAGCCTGCTGGGACTCCTCCAACAGCTTCTTATTCCTGGGACTCCATGGGAGTGCATCGGCATGGACGTCATTACTCGTCTTCCGAACACGACCCGTGGCCACGATGCAATACACGTGGTTGTGAATCTTCTGATGAAAATGACACACTTCATTCCTACAACCACATATATGAACGCAATGGAGACCACTCGTCTCTCCTTCGAGGATTTTGCAAAGTACCACGGCTTGCCATTGCATGTTATCTCCGATCGAGATAGGAAATATGCCAAAACCTTCTGACAAAAGATGCACGAGTACTTCGGCAGAGATTCGCAAATGTCGATAGTGTTTCACCCTCAAATTGACGAACAAATGGCGCACATGAACCGCACTCTCAAACAAGTGCTCCGCATGTACGTGGACCCTGCCATGAATGACTGGGACGAATTCCTAGCACCAGCAGAGTTTGCGATGAATATCTTTGTGAACGAGTCTACACAGTTTACACCGTTTGTATCGAATAGTGGTTGGTATCTAGTGGTGTCCTCTTCATTGGGTGAAGATTGGGAGTACTGGGAGACAGGCTCTTTTTGCTCAAGCCTTTGCCGAGCGCATAGACTCCTTGTTACAGGAGGCAAACGGTCACCTTCAAGATCCTTTGCAACGACAAAAGGCGTATGCCGACAAAAGTCATTGTGAGGTTTCGTTTGACATTGGTGACAAAGTGCTGCTCAGCATTGAGAGCCTTTGGCTGAAGCTGCCAAGGGCGCAAATATGTTTACCGAAGTGGATTGGGTCGTTTCCCATTGATGCACGTACTGGGCCAGTGGCATACCGATTACTGCTTTTGTCGAGTATGAATATATATGACATGTTTCATGTGAGCCTATTGGCTCTATACACGGTAGAGGGAACCGTTCAGCCACTATCGGCAGTCCTTGCTGCCGACGGCCAATTTGAGGTTCTTCATCTACTCCGGCACCAAGAGCGTATATAATGGCCGCGGGTTGTTAGGGAATACCTTGATCATTGGGCCGGGAGTAGACCTGAACATAAATCATGGGAGCCTGAATCTCAGTTGCCCACAGGGGTGGTCAACGATTGTTAGAGCAAGTTGGCAACTTGCTCAGATCGGCGCGTGTCAGGGGGCACCACCTAAATGTGGAAACAATGAACAATATTCCCGCAGGGCGGCATTCATGGACTGCAACCATAGGAGGTTGGGGACGTCCAACATGGTTGTCGTACGGACGCTCCAACATGAAGGGGGATGGCCGCTAGCCGTATGGACCGATAAGATACAGCTTAGGTCCA
>SZWC01013877.1:40404-55276 GCA_023375785.1 Penium margaritaceum
CTTCCCCCTTCCCCCTTCTCCCTCCGCGCCCCACCTCCCCCCTCTCCCGTCCCGCTTTCCCCCTCTCCTACTCTCACCATTGTACGTTCTTCACCAGCAGGCACTGACCTGCGGGTGTCTGTGGACCCTGAGTTTCTCTAATCGTAGCGCTCCACATCTGAGATGGCTCCTGCTTCTGCCACTGCCGCTGCTGCTGGCTCTGCTGCGGCAGCAGCTGGCATGAGGTGGAAAGGGACGTCCTGGAACTCCCGCGCGGCTGTGGGAAACGTGAGGATGACGTCACGGAGGTCGGCTGGGGCATCCTGGCTGACATCACGCACTGGCCAGGCTGGATGCGTGCAACGGCATGACCGGCCATGCTGCCTGTGACGGCACTCGCTGCCATGGCCGTGACTGGCCAGTGTCCCGTTGTGCTGCGGGTCGACTTCCTCGAAACGAAGATGGCGGGGCAGCGGCGACTACTAGGCCTTGAACCGACGTCCTGATTTTGATTTTGATTCTGAGTGTTGGGGGCGGGACGCGGCGCGACGAGGTCGTCCGCGAGAGCTCGCAGCCGTTGCCGAATGCGCCAAAGCGTGTGGCGAGAAAAATCGAAGAATCAAAAGGGACCCGCCGATTTCTGATGTTTTGGAGGTGATTTTTGCCTATGTGGCATCGTTCCCACAATCTGGGTAACGTCCTATCGGCGGAAATGACTAGAATCAAACGAAATGCCTCTGATTTTGATTCTAATGGAAAACGAGATTGAGGACATCGTTTTACTAAATCTGAAACGACATCTACGGTCAAAACGACGCGTTATCGTTGCCGACAGCGGGAAAAAATTGATAGCTGCGGACGAGCCGCTGGGTGTGCAAGTCGACGCACTCTTGCGTCGCGCAGCAAGCATCGACGTTCTCCCGAAGAATCAGTGATTTTTTCCATCAATATCGGACAGCATGACGCGCGAGTTTAACGGAGGTACTTGATTTTCCTCTGACTCGAACCACTTCCCTCCTACTCGAAGAATCATAGAAGAATCTGATTTCGAGAGGGAAATGCATGGAACCCTAGAATCAAAATCAAAATCATGACGTCGGTTCAAGGCACTACTGACGACCTCTCTGCCGAGAAACGAAGGCAAACGTCTGTGCGCCGTGTGGCTGCGGAAGTGTCATTTGTGGCTATTGAAAGACTTTGTGCCACGTGCATGCACTGCTTTTCTGACACGTGGTTCGTCACCGTCGATCTCGAGTGTGTTCTACTGTTCACAATCGTGAACACCTCCCCCATTGGCTCCTCGCGCACGGCGCGAGGAGCCAATGGTGGAGGTCCACAATTGGAACCTGAACACAAATACAGCTTTGTGTTCAACCGGCGGTTTGCTTTATAGTTTTGCGCAGAGAAAATTATGGAATCGTAAGTGGTTGTAAAACTCAACAAACCTGGTTGACGTGGCAGTTGACGTGAGCTTTCAAGAAGCTGCCACGTGGAAACTGTTCGAAATACGAATAAGGATTTTCTGGTTCAGTTGATCGAAACGTTAAAAAAAGTCTGTTTCGTATGACGAAATAGATGAAGCCATTTCCGTCAATGGAAAAGTCCTCTTTCATTGACGGTATAGAAATTTCTTTTTCATCCCATAGAACAGAAAGTCCTATTCTTCAACCAAAAAAGTATAATTTTGTTTCACCAAACAGGACTTTACGATCGCATCAAAAAGAGAAACCTAGTTTGGTAACACCGAACAGGAAAAAACAAACAACACCCACGTGACTTTGACAAGCACGTGGGTGATGACGTGCTTCCTGGTTATGTAGCCTCATCCTGTCTCGCGATCTCCGTCACATACACAATCTTCTTCACGATTCGCTTTTCGTGCGACTTTTTTGTCGCACGTGCACGTGACGCATGACGTCATGCCGGCATGGAGAAACGTCTAGACAGAAGTCGATTCTCGAACCGGCCATGTGTGAGAAACTCATGAGGTAAAACATGGGAAGCCCTCCCAATGTTCACGAGTCATGGTGATGACATATGACTTCATATCTTCTACCATGTATCATGCTTCCTTTGTGATAAGGATAAATTTGCGAGAGGTTCCCTGTTCGACCCATCTTGACGCGCACTGCCTCTCGTTGGAATTCAGATGTGGATGATGCAGTATTACTTCCTGGTTCTTCGAAGAGGCCTGTCTTGGGAGCGCCCTCCTATCGGATGTCCTTGTGAGGGCAAGAAACGATCTCGCTGATTGCTTTCAAAATCACGCATGGAGAATCGTTGAGAAAAATCGTGGGTGGAGGAATACATTCTTATACATGTCACAAAGAGACAGAAAAAACAAGCTCCCTTGCAAAAGGGGGTGACGAATCACAATGGCAATACACCCGTCGCAGGCCAATGAGAGTCGACGTTTGGTGTTCTCCACCCTTGTTTTTGGATATCGCAAATGCCGCACGATCTTTGCTTTGATGTTTCTCGCGATCACGATAGTTGTGGGCACTGTTTGTTCAAACGCGAGAATTAAGGCCTAGTCTAAGAGAAGTATCGTCAATCGTGTAGAAAAAACACAACGGTCGCAATCGAATATCGTCCCTGCTCACTCGGTCATTAGATTTGCACATGTGATAATGGATTCCAACGATAGCAAGTCCTCGTATCCTGCGGCCTAGCCTTGGGCATAAAGGGGATATAATAATCTAAAGGCGACATTGTCTAGACACCAGCATCCAAAAGAGACACCAACCATAGCCGTGACTTGAACCCGTCACTTCGCGTCTAGGCGAGTCGCAAACCAAGCAGTTCAGATATAGTCGCCCTCGTAATAATCCAATAAGGAGAATCAACAAAGAGGGATGGATCCCAAAACCTACTTCAAGGACTGAGGAAGTATAAATTACTCTATAATCTGTTTATTCACAAACACTGTGTCAAAAACTTATCAAACATGAGGACATTACTGAAGGTACCATGAATGATGTACACACCCCTTACAAAATGCATTGTCGCAAACAGGGCTCATGCCGGTATTACCGGTCCCGCGGTATACCGTTTTTTTGTACCGCGGTATTGTAGTACCGCAGTACGGTATTTTTTTTCACGGTACCGGTACGGCATCGGTACTGACCTGACAGGATACCCCACTACTGTACCCCAGTATCATACCGCGGTACAGTAACGCGGGAGTGAGAAAGTGAAAGAAAAAAATTTGACAAGTAACGGTAACGCGCTACAACTAAGTCAACGTGGTAGTGGGATGAGTGTGCGTTCGGAAGCTCACAATGGGACAGGAAATCTACGTGCGAATCTATGTGCAAAGCGAGCTCTGACGTAAGACTTCGCCCCCCACATTCGAAATTTCAAAATTCAAAAACCGAAGGGCAAACTTGTCCAAGACGATGACCTGACGAGTCGCCATCATAAATGGCGACGATCTGGACATCGGGGTCTGGCGAGCGCCTACAAAAAAAAACTACCTAACAGAAAAGTGACGGCCCGCGATGACCATAAGATTACTCCGCCGGTAAATCGCGTCAGCGCTAAGCTCCGACTTGACGAAAAAGTCTCACATCGCAGGCCGCCCAAACGGCGAGCTTTCGAGGGGCGATGCTTTTCTGCAACCAAAACCACCTAAAATGGGGAACTAAACAGGACCTTGACGATCAAAAAGTCAGTTCGATCGCTGCCAGTGAACTAAAAGCAAACAGTTGCGAAATTTAGAAAACGTGGACGGCCAGAATCGCCCGGGCGTTTGAATGACCGTCCAGCCGTTCATCAGGTTTGAGCTTTGGACGGGTCAGGAAGCAGATAGGCTCGAAATCTAGCACACTTCCACTGGCACATCACCTCGCATGAGGACAGACAAGAAAACAGGATTATCTGGCCAGTTTATCCAGAACCGAAGTCCTAGGGACAGACCAAGGACATGGACGTTTGACCAAAATTGAGAAGATTCACCACAGTTTCCTAGCAATGCTGCTGCTGACGTGGCGGCACAGACCAGTCAGCTTAACGCACTAGCATGCAAGCGGGTGCGAGAACAACAAGGATCAGACTAGGAGAGACAAGACAAGTCTCAGAAGCTGCATTGCAGTGAATGTGCAGAGAGAGTTGACAAATGACAGGTCCACAGCATAAATAGCCGCCGCGGCTCACAGCGGGTGGCGCACGCGGCGGCACCTGTCTGTCCTGAACCGGCCCAAAACCACTGTTTTGGCCATAACTCTGCGCACAGGCGTCCAAACGGAGCGCCGTCTGATCCTACGGATGCAAGACNGACCAGTCAGCTTAACGCACTAGCATGCAAGCGGGTGCGAGAACAGCAAGGATCAGACTAGGAGAGACAAGACAAGTCTCAGAAGCTGCATTGCAGTGAATGTGCAGAGAGAGTTGACAAATGACAGGTCCACAGCATAAATAGCCGCCGCGGCTCACAGCGGGTGGCGCACGCGGCGGCACCTGTCTGTCCTGAACCGGCCCAAAACCACTGTTTTGGCCATAACTCTGCGCACATGCGTCCAAACTGAGCGCCGTCTGATCCTACGGATGCAAGACGAAAAGACGGACACAACGACTGGTCACACGCCTATGTCCGGCAGCAGCCGGAGAGTGTAAGAAAACAAACATGCAAATCAGCCTGGCAGGGCTGTCCACAGAGAAAATCCTGAATGTCTCCAAACGCAGTCCGTAAGTCGTGGCAACCCTCCGGTACACCAGGTAGGCTACCAGGCTGCCTCCAGTGGGTGGAGCACCACCTCAGGGGACTCCGTCTCCAGCTGGGTCCGCCTCAGGGATCTGCACGAGCATGGACACGGGCGAGTGGTCACAACCAACTGTACAACTGTGTATGTCTGACAGCATCACAACACTCCCCCATGACCCGATGGTACGCATGTCCATACACGTGCAGAACGCGTGTCGGTGCAACACAGAGTGCTCAACAGGGACTTGGAAAGTCACCCACTCTCAGACAGGGGTCGCAAACCGACGGAACGAACAGCCCCGAGAAACTTCCCACGAGCCAGTGCCTTGGTCAGAAAGTCAGCGCGCTGCAAGTCTGTGCCCACCCAGACGATGGAGATCAACTGCCGCTCCACCAGATCGCGCACGAAATGATACTCGACAGCGATGTGCTCCGTGCGTGCGTGGAACACACTAGAGTTCTCAGCGATCGCGAGAGCACTCTGGTTGTCGCAGCGGAGGATGATGGTAGGCACCGACTGGCCCAAACACTGAAACAGCCGCTGCAGCCACACTGCCTCAGCGGCGCCAGCGCCCAGAGCAACATACTCAGCCTCTGAGGAGCTGCGAGCAATGCACCCTTGCTTGCCGCTGCGCCAAGACACAGTGGTGCCACCAAGCAGGAACACGTAACCCGTGCGGCTGCAACCATCAGGACTCCACGTCCAGTCGCTGTCGGTGTAGCCATCTACCACAACCGAGCACTGTCTCCGAAAGCAGAGACCGTGATACGGTGTGGATACCACGTACCGGACGACTCGCAAAGCTGCGTGCAGAGCGGGAGCCCGAGGGGACTGACTGAACTGTGCGAGTAGGTTGACAGCGAACGCAATTTCGGGACGCGTGGTCGTGGCCAAGTACATCATTGAGCCAATGATGCGCAAGTACAGGGTCACGTCCACAGTCTCGCCCAGATCGGCTGGGTCTGTCACCTTCAGAGCGTCCTGCCCGTCGGGAGTGATGGGTGACGAGGCGATGTGGACAGCGGCAAGGAGGTCAGCAAACCGCTCCCCCACCACCTGTGCGTATCGTGCCTGATGGAGGAGGAGTGTCCGTCGACGACGGTCACGCACAATCTCCATCTCGAGGAAAACAGCCGCTGGACCGAGGTCCTTCATCCTGTAGGCGGCCTGCAGGACCGCCTTGGCCTCCTTCACGGCCTCCAGTGAAGGAGACACAATCAGGAGATCGTCCACGTACACCAGAATGGAAGTGAGCTGCTCGACTATCCGTCGGATGAAGAGTGACGGATCAGCGTCGCTCTGGACGTATCCAGCCTGGGTGAGGGTGCGAGTGATCTCTTGGTTCCAGCACCGGGGCGACTGCTTCAGACCATACAAGGCCTTGCGCAAGCGCCAGACCTTGTTGCCTTCGACCTCAAACCCAGGTGGCTGGACCATGTAGATCTCCTCCTCCAAGGTACCGTGGAGGAACGCATTGTTCACATCCATCTGGTGCAGTTCCCAATCATGATGGGCGACCACACCAAGCAGCACGCGAGCTGTGGTCATGCGACCAACAGGGGCAAAGGTGTCAGTGAAGTCCACCCCCTCAACCTGAGAGAACCCCTTGGCAGTCAAGCGGGCCTTNAGTGACGGATCGGCGTCGCTCTGGACGTATCCAGCCTGCGTGAGGGTGCGAGTGATCTCTTGGTTCCAGCACCGGGGCGACTGCTTCAGACCATACAAGGCCTTGCGCAAGCGCCAGACCTTGTTGCCTTCGACCTCAAACCCAGGTGGCTGGACCATGTAGATTTCCTCCTCCAAGGTGCCATGGAGGAACGCATTGTTCACATCCATCTGGTGCAGTTCCCAATCATGATGGGCGACCACACCAAGCAGCACGCGAGCTGTGGTCATGCGACCAACAGGGGCAAAGGTGTCAGTGAAGTCCACCCCCTCAACCTGAGAGAACCCCTTGGCAGTCAAGCGGGCCTTATAGCGGTCCAGTGAGCCGTCAGGCTTCACCTTCTTGCGGAAGACCCACTTGGCCTGCACGACCTTCCGTCCCTCAGGACAGTCGACCAGCTCAAAGACTCTGTGCTCCCGGATGGCCCTGAGCTCGTCCTCACAGGCGGATCGCCACTGCTCAGCATCATCTCCTGAGAGCGCCTCCTTTAACGTGTCTGGATCGGGGACCACCAAAGGAGAGCTCCGGGTGGCTAGGACACACGCCTCGCGGGTCGGACGTAACACAACCAGGTCAGCGGCTGCTGCCTGTGCAGCCTCGTGCTCGTCAGCGATCAGCTGGTGCCCCATGGGACAGGCTGGGTGCACCTCCGTGTAGGTGCCCTGGACACTCAGGCCGAGAGCCTTCGTGCCATGGTCACCACTGTGCACGCTGTGCGTGCGTCGTCTGGGTGGCGCAACCGCAGTCGGAGGTGCACGTGAGGCCAGTGGGCGGAGACGTCCACCTGGCCCACGAGAGTAGCTAGAGTCCGAGCTGCCCGATGGCTCAGGCACAGGGAGGGCAGGCGTTGCGTCTGGAGACGCTGCAGGCGCGGGCGAGTCAGTCGCGGCAGTTGTTGGCGAAGCAGGTGCTGGAGGCGCGGGCGAGACAGTCGCGGCAGGCGCGGGCGAGGCGGTCGCGGCGGGCGTGGGTGATGCAAGCGCTATAGGCGCAGGCGAGGCAAGTGCAGCTCCCGCAGGCGAGGCAGGTGCAGCGCCCGCCGGCAAGGCAGGTGCAGCTCCCGCAGGCGAGGCAGGTGAAGCGCTTGCCGGCGAGGCAGGTGCAGCTCCCGCAGGCGAGGCAGGCACCGCGGGGGCAGACGAGCCAGGAGATGAGGCAATCGCGGCAGGTGCGGGCGAGACAGTCGTGGCAGGCGCGCGCAATGCAGTCGCGGCAGGCGCAAGTGAGGCAGGCGTAGAGACCACAGGCACGACAACAATGATGGCCGGGTCAATGGTGACCAGCGACGGTCCCACCCCGGAGGCACCCCGGACGGACTCAGCCCGTGGGGCAGACTCCCCTAGCCGACGGGAGGCCTCACAGGTGGGAACGTGAGATGCTGCCTGGGTGAGAATGGCAGACAGGTCGCGGTACGACAGTGCCTCAAAGAACAGCGCGTCGCGCGACTCAATAATGCGGTGTCGTCCTGCATCCCAGAAACGCCACGCTTTGGAGCGTGGGGAGACACCGAGGAAGGCACACATCCGGTCGCGCGGAGAGACCTTGGACCCCTGCTGGTCCTCGGTGTACCAGACGCAAGCCAAGGAACCCCAGACGCGAGCAAGCCTGAGATCCGCACGGTGACCGAACCACAGCTCATACGGCGTGACGTGGTCCGGCAAGGGACCATGCGGGAGGCGGTTCCAGACCCACGTCATGTAGGCGAAGCCCTCGAAGGCGAAGGACTCCGGGAGACCGCACTCAGCGCGCATAGCGCGAACCGCATCCTCCATGGTGCGGTTCCAGCGCTCAGACACACCGTTCTGCTGTGGCGTAGCAGGCGCCGAGAGCTGGTGACAGATACCAAGCTCGGCGAAGTGAGTGGTCAGCTCACCGAGATACTCACCGCCGCGGTCAGAGCGGAAGGTGTNTGGTCCTCGGTGTACCAGACGCAAGCCAAGGAACCCCAGACGCGAGCAAGCATGAGATCCGCACGGTGACCGAACCACAGCTCATACGGCGTGACGTGGTCCGGCAAGGGACCATGCGGGAGGCGGTTCCAGACCCACGTCATGTAGGCGAAGCCCTCGAAGGCGAAGGACTCCGGGAGACCGCACTCAGCGCGCATAGCGCAAACCGCATCCTCCATGGTGCGATTCCAGCGCTCAGACACACCGTTCTGCTGTGGCGTAGCAGGCGCCGAGAGCTGGTGACAGATACCAAGCTCGGCGAAGTGAGTGGTCAGCTCACCGAGATACTCACCGCCACGGTCAGAGCGGAAGGTGTGAAGGGAGTGACGAGACTGACGCTCAGCCATCACGAGCCACAAGCGCACGGCAAGAGCGGCATCGCTCTTGTGGCCGAGGCAGTAGACCCACCGCATGCGGGTGAAGTCATCCGTGAGGGTAAGGACATACTGACCACGGTCAGCGACAGACTCGACAGGGAGAGGTCCGAGGAGGTCCGAGTGGACAAGCTCCAGGGGACGCTGTGTGCGAGTGACGGAGGCAGGGTAAGTGGAGCGATGCATTTTACCCTGAGCGCAGAACAGACAGTCGGTCTTAGGCGGCTTCTCGAAGGAAGCCGCGTCAAGACCGAGGGCGGGGTGTGTACGGATGAGCTTGGACACAGTGTCTGTGCCCACATGACACAGGCGCCGGTGTAACAGGCGCTGGTGGTCAGGAGACAACACCCCCGTGACAAAGACACGAGCAGACGAGCAAGGGGAAGAGGCAGGGGCAGAGCAGCGCGCTATGCGATGCAGGTCATCCACAACAGTGTCACGCAACACAACCGTGGAAGTGTTAAGTGCTGTGATCGTGGCATCATCAGATGAGTGGTGAACAGAGAGACCCATCCTCGTGCAGGCACGGACAGAGAACAGGCTGAGCTCGAGATCAGGCACGAAAAGCACGTCAGAGAGGTACACGGGACCAGACGGACCATCAAACCGTACGACCCTTGTCCCCTGAACAGGTAGTGACTGCCCAGAACCTGTCCGCACCGACCGAACAGACCCAACAGGACCAAGCACGACAAAGGCGGTACGGTCACAGGTCATGTGGTGAGTGGCCCCTGAGTCAATGATCCAGTGGCCACTCGCCTCACGACCTGTGGTGGTCACGGTGCAACGAGCAACGGAGCACGCTGCCTCTGCTGGACGCTCAGCAGGTGTGGCAGGACAGCGGGACAATGCACGACGATGCGACCTATCCAACCACTCTGTGCTGTCAGACTCATCCTCACCAGGCGACGCAGCCCCCCCACAAGCATGACCACGTGCAACAAACACAGATGGACAGTCAGTCTGTGGACCACTCGGCTGTGACAGCACACTCGCACCTCCCTGAGAGCGAAGTGCCAGCAGTCGACGTAGCTCTGAGATGGTCTGGTCCCTCGGGTCCGGGGTGGTGCTCCCCCCGGATGGCGGCGGGCCTGTCGCCGGTGCTGCACCCGCGGTCGCCGCGGCACGGGCTGCTGCTCCAGTGCGGATCCGCTCCTCGTGGGCTGCCTAAAGACCGCGTGTGATCCTCGCCCAGTCCAGCTCCTGCTGACACTCAGTGTAGCGATGAGGTCCGCCGTAGTTGTGGCAGCGGACAGCCCGTCTGTTGCCACCAGAAGGCTGTTGCGGTCCCTTCTTCTTTTTCCCCTTCTTCCCCTTCACGACTGCTACAGTGGCTGTCAGAGCAACAGGGGAGGAGGCGGGAGAGGGAGAGGTGGAGCTGGTGGGGGTGAAGGCGGACGACGGTGTGGAAGGCGTAGAGAACGTCGCTCCCATTGCTGCTGCGACCATGGCGCCCTGCCGATGCGCGCGGGCTGCCTCATTAGCCGTCGCGGCCTGGATGAAGTACCGCTGCGCCCAGGGCAGTAACTGCAGGGTGTCTGACATGGATGCGAGGACATCCTGGTCGAGGCGAGAGAAGGTGTCTGTGAGCTCAGGGCGCACTCCCAGCATGATGGTGTCCAGCGCCCAGAGCTGAGAGCTGCCTCCGGTGCCCAGGCGAGTGTACAGGCGCATGGCCCGACGCCAATAATCAGCTGCTGACTCCGAGGGTCCCTGATGAAGAGAGTGGAACTCGCGAAGGCGTGCGGACCGGGTCGCATGAGTCTCAGCTGCAAATAGGGTCAGCGCCAGCTCCCAGCCGCGACGCGGGTCTGCGCCTGCTCCAGTCCCAGGCGCGCCCAGGAAAGGGCGGAAGTCGACCACTGTCTCCTGTGGAACTGCGTACAGCAGTCCACGCATGGCACGCGCTGTTGTAAGGGACTGGAGCGGATCAGCCGTCTCGTACTGGCTGTGGTAGTAGGGCCAGACCCCCTCCGAGTCCGCCCATACCTGAAACAGCACCTCCCAACAGTCAAACCCCGCTTTGCTGTCGTAGCGAGGCGGGGAAGTCTCGAAGTCCTTAGGTCGTCGCTCAGTGGGGAGCTCGACCTCAGGTGGTGCTAGGAACGGACGTGGGAAAGGCATGAGAGGCATCAACATTGCTCCCCCAGCGGCACCAGAGGCCTGACGTGGGTCGACCTGCTGCTGCTGCTGCCGCTCCGGATGCTGCTGCTGCTGCTGCTGCTGCTACTGCTGTCCCCTCGGACTGGGCGCCGGCGTCTCAATGCGCAGGCTACTCATGTGCTCCATCAGCCGGCGAAGCGCATCCTCCCCAGTGGGAGGGGGAGCCTGATCCCACTCCTCGACAATGGACTCCCGTCTCTGCGCAGGGGCGGCAGCGGGACCAGTAGACTCCTGGCCCGATGGGGTTGCCTCTCTCTCGTTCCCGGGCTGATGTCCCGGCGTCCCAGACAGAGAGACCAAGGCATCGCGGATCTGCCGCAGAATCGCTGACTGCTCATCCTGGCGCTGGCGGAGCGATGACTGCTCCACCAATAGGAAGTCAATTGCCTTTGAGCGTGGGGTGCGGACCCCGCTCGTGACGGTGTCTTCCGGCTCCTTGCCCTTGGACCTGCTTGACTCCATGCTGAGGCGGTGCAAAAGTCGTCCGAACACAGAACCGTTAGCGTTTCTCGAGGAATTGAAATGCTGGAAAAAATTGACTTTTTGTCAAAAATTTCACCAAGTCTGTGATGACGTCAGCGTACTCACCGCTGACGTCAGCAGGGGTCTGCTGACGTCAGCAGTGGGCTGCGGGCATCGTCGCTGCCACTGCTGATGCTGCTGCGCTGCGCTGCTGCTGCTCTGCTGCTTTGCTCCGCTGCTACGCTGCTGCAGCGCTGCGGCTGCTGCGATGCGCTGCTGCCGCTGCGCTGCCGCTGCTGCTGCGCAGCCGCGGCAGCGCTGCGCTGCTGCTGTGCTGCTGCTGCTGCGCTGCCGCTGCTGCTGCTGCGCTGCTGCGCTGCCGCTGCTGCTGCGCTGCCGCGCAGCCGCGGGAGCGCTGCGTTGCTGCTGCGCTGCCGTTGCTGCGCTGCTCTGCTGCTGCTGCGCTGCCGCTGCTGCTGCTGCGCTGCTGCGCTGCCGCGCTGCCGCTGCTCTGCTGCTGCTGCGCTGCTGCGCTGTTGTTGCAGCAGCCGCGGCTGCTGCTGCTGCTGCCGCAGCCGCTGCTGGCTGCTGCCGCGGCTGCTGCTGCCGCTGTTGGCAGTTGCGGCTGCCGCCAAGGCCGCGGCTGCTGCAGCATCAGAACAAAAATAAGACAGTAAGAAAATACCAGGGCTTTTGGACGGACAGGTCCAAAATTCCAAGGCTGAAAATTATAGTAAAATTTAACTGTCCTTTTATTTAGCTAAAAAAAAAAGGGAACATATGAGACTAAGGTATTCAACTAGAGTATCTCTTCACAACTTCACCCTCCTCTCCTTCCCTCATTTTTTGATTCCTAACTTCTACTCCACCTAAACATCTCCATATCACAAGTGAATATCATGTAAAGGTGTATCTTTTCTTTGTGAGTATATAAACTTGAGTTCCAAGTTCATGACATCCATTACTTATCTCATTGTTTAAGCTTAGAATTCATTTTTTTTGTGTTAAAAAACTACTAGGGCATTCAGTACCATGGTACACATTTTGGTACCGTGGTGCAATGTGTGTTTTATAAATTGGTATACCGCGTACCATGGTACTTGTATAGTACCGCGGTATTTTACCAATACCGTCGGTAACGCGATGCCAGTACCGGTATCGGTAATGAGCTGCCACAAAATTACGATACCGCGGTATCTGTACCGTGGTACTGTGATACCGCGGTACTCGAGTACCGCGGTACTCAATACCGCGGTATTGCAGCCAGGGCTGCAATAACGCGTTATTTGGTACCGCGGTACTGAGTACCGCGGTACACGAGTACCGCGGTACTCAGTACCGCGGTACCCTAGTTTCCTGGCGGGTTAGTACCGATAATGGTAACCGTACAGCGTTACTGGCATTACACAGAAAGAACGGCGGTATAGGATGTGTACCGCGGTACACGGTACAACGCGAACTGTGAAACAAATGTAAAAACAGCGTACCGTGGTACAGCTTCCAGTGAAAGGATTACACATACAAGTACATGTAGGAAGTCCAAAATCTGTATCGTACGTTGGGTAAAAAGTAGATGCTAGACAAGAAAGCTGTTTTACAAATAACTTACACCCCCCTTTCCAAAACATTTTCCGGCGGGGAGTTCTTTTGAAAGAGGGAGGGGCCACATTTTTTCTACCTTTTCGCTGGGGCAAGGCAGCAGCGGCAGTACAGTATCGCCTGTGCGACTCCTTGCGAGCGGCAAAAAAAAACTGTGCCAGTCGCTCGCGAGGCTGGAAAGTCCCCCAGGCTGGAGGCCGACCTCCCGCTCCCTTTTTGCTGACCGTCGTTGCCCTTTGGTCGAGGACGACCAGACAACGACGGGCATCCAGCCGTTGTCCGCCGTCAGCCAATTGACCCCCTATTTTGGGCAATCGGTTTCCTTCTTGTCTATTTTACGTTGAGATAAACCGCCTGCATTCAAATATTCAGCAATGCATTCCTTTCCTTCTCATCCACAAACGCCCCCCTCACGCAAACCCCAGTGTGGAAACGATGGTACCATTTTGGTGAGACCAACCTGCCGAGTGGATGTCGGTTTGCGAGGTGAGGCCATTTCAAAAGTGGCTTTGCTGCTGTCTATTGTTTACTCTTGCAATCCCCCCTCATTCTGTTGTAACGCGTTACCGCTACTGTAGCCGTTGCATTTGTTTCATCACATGGTACCGCGGTATTGTACCGCGGTACTGTTGTGCTTTGTGCCGTCTTGTACAGTTTACTGTGACCACTCTGCCGTGTCCATACTCGTGCAGATCCCTGAGGCAGGCGGACCTGGTGACACCGGCGCGACGACAGGCGGCGGCCTACCCGTCTGGAGCTGACCGACCACTGTTCCAGAGCCCCAGATGTCACCGGGACTCCCTGCTGTGCTTTCTACGTCCTGCAGGCACCTTTCGGCGGACTGGGCATGAGGCCCATTTGCATGTTTTTGCATTATATACTCGCTGTCAGTCGATGGATGCATGCATGTGACCAGTCGTTGCGTGCGTCTTTTGATTCTGCACGTCTAGGTTCAGACGGCGTAGGATTCTGACATGTGTGCGCAGAGTTACGGCCAAAACAGTGGTTTTGGGCCGGTTTTAGGACAGCTCTTGGACTGCCGCGTGCGACACCCGCCGTGCGCCGCGGCAGGTATTTATGCCCTGGACCTGTCATTTGTCATTTCTCTCTGCATTTACTAAGCTATTGAAGCTTATGAGACTTTGCGCGTCTCCCTAGCCTGATCCTTGCTGTTTCTTGCACCTGCCTGCTTGCTAGTGCGTCAGCTGACTGGACAGTGTCGCCACGTCAGCAGCAGCAAGGCTAGGAAGCTTCCTAGCAGTTTCTCATGGTATCAGAGCGGTGAGACAGATCTCACCGAGCTGCGCAGCAGAGACGCAGCAGAGCAGCAGCAGTGAGAGTCACCGCTGCAGCAGATCTTCTGGGACCCGTTGGAGACGGTCGACCGCCGTCAACGTGAGACCGCAGCTGCAGAGACANTCTCTCTGCATTTACTAAGCTATTGAAGCTTATGAGACTTTGCGCGTCTCCCTAGCCTGATCCTTGCTGTTTCTTGCACCTGCCTGCTTGCTAGTGCGTCAGCTGACTGGACAGTGTCGCCACGTCAGCAGCAGCAAGGCTAGGAAGCTTCCTAGCAGTTTCTCATGGTATCAGAGCGGTGAGACAGATCTCACCGAGCTGCGCAGCAGAGACGCAGCAGAGCAGCAGCAGTGAGAGTCACCGCTGCAGCAGATCTTCTGGGACCCGTTGGAGACGGTCGACCGCCGTCAACGTGAGACCGCAGCTGCAGAGACAACAGCAGCGACGCGTACCACCACGCAGAGAGGCGTGGCGGCGGCGGTGCCAGCAGTCCTCCCACAGCCACAGCAGCTGAGTAGCAGCAGCAGCGCAGCAGCCACAGCCGCAGCAGCAGCATGATAGCAGCCGCGGCAGCAGCAGCGCAGCAGCAGCGGCCGCAGCAGCAGCGGCGGCAGCAGCAGCGCATCAGCCGCAGCGGCGGCGGCGGCAACAGCAGCCGCAGCGGCAGCAGCAGCACCA
>SZWC01013878.1:44823-55160 GCA_023375785.1 Penium margaritaceum
GGGGGAGACGACAAGGAAGCCCGGAAAGGGGCAGACCTGGTGGGGTGAGAATAGGAATGGCCGACACGTGCTGAAGCCGGTACGACAAGGGCGATGGCCACGGAAGAGCAGCGTGGGTGGTGAGGGCGGAGAACCGCAACAGCAGAGACGGCGACGGGGCTGGGCGGCCAAGGCGGGAGTGGCGGCGGCGGAAGCGGTGGCGGAGGTGGCAGCAGCAACTGTCGACGGCGGCGATTGCGGGGTTGGCGGGAGCGGAAGCGGCAGAGGAAGAGACCACAGGCCTGTTTATGGGCTTGATGCCATTTTGAGTAGAAGGGGCTGAGGGGGAGACGGGGGTGCTAAGTGTTGGGTTGACACTTAGCCACCACTAAGAGCTGGGTGGCTCTTGGTGACTGTGAAGGGATATGCCGGGATTTAGCCGCAGGGCTGACTCCGGCTCTCAGTTTTGTGAGGGGGGAGGGCTCTCGAGAGCTGTGAGGGGACAGCTCGCGAGAGACGTGAGAGGAGGGGGATCGAGGCGGGAGTTAGGCAGAGAACAGGGAGCGAGAGGAAAATTGAATGTTTTTTGTGAAGGAATGAGAGAGGCGAGCGAGCCATGCTGACTCCTATCGGACCGCAGTGCCCTGCTTGCATGTTTTGCCACACAGCGTGGCAAACCACACGTAGTGCACACAACCCACTCGAGCGAAACACCGAGTGCAACCCCAGGAACACGCAATCGACGTGACCCATGTCACAGGAGGAAACAACACGCAAAGCAGGCTACAGGGAGTAGGACTAATCTAGGTGCGCTAGCAAAGTAAGACTAATCTAGGTGTGCTTACAAAGAAGTAACTATGTTTGCTACTTTAACACAGGTGGCCGGCCGGTCACCTGAATGGATGCCAGACATCCAGCCAGCCAGCCACCACTTGGCTGGCGGCCAGGGAGTGGATGGCCATCGGCCAGCCCTTGTGGTGGAGAGGGGTGGCCATTGACCAGCCCCTTGCTTTCGTGAGGTGGGAGGGCCAAAACGGCCCTCTTGCTACATAAGCGCACATTCTTACATGCATTGACTTATGGAAATGCATAGAAGTAGATGTGCTTCCTTATCTTCCAAGACTGCTCAAGCATAGATGGGGAGGCTCAAGTTAAGGGAGAGAAAACCAAACACTCATGTGCAAAGACACAAATCTCGGTGTTCCATTTGAGAAGTTTCTGAAAGATTCTACCACTTTCCAGAAGTTTCAACAGGACTTTAACAAATTATTTCAATGTTTGGATACATTTCAGTCGCTTTCTTAACTGTATCAGACTATTTTCAACAAGCACCTTGATATTCTTGGCTCCCCCTGAATTCTCCACAGAGTTTTTCAAAACGACCACTCACCACACAATTTTTTATGCACCACTTTTAAAAAGTGCCCAAGACCTCAAGTATGCCTCATTTGAATTTCAGTGCTTTTCTGTGAGTGCTTGTATTTTCCAATGCTTCTCATTGAAGAACACATGTTAGTAACCTGAAATAAAGAAGGTATCCAACTTTTCCAAGGTGTTCTCAATTTGATAGCAGCTTGAAAACTGCATACATTTCACTACACATGATACTTAGTATCAGATCACAACGGTGCTGAAGGGGCAGCCAATGAATTCATTTTAGGCAGTTTTTCAATGAATCTCTGCCATGTAGAAGTTTGCTAACCTTGCTGCGTGGAAGGTGAATGGTGCGAGTGAACACACCAAGAAGCAGTGGAAACTGGTATACACTTTGGAAATTGAGGGAAAAGCAGTTTGCAATGCATGATACTCCTCAGTCAGCAAGGGCATCATGTTTCATAGGCTATCAGATGAATTTCAAGAAAGCAAAAACTTTGAAAACAAAACCGGTGATGGATCTGTTGGGCTCAGTGCGTCCTTTGCCAGTACCACTGCCCGCCTGGATGACACTCAGAGCACCGATGGGAGGCATGGGTTGATGAGCATGAGTACAAGAGGATGTATGAGAGAAGCTGTAAGTACTCTAGGCCCTCAAGAACCATCTGATTTAGCAGCTCAACTCAGTGATGGAGGAACTTTGCAATCCACGAGCACATGAAGTAATGCATACCAATAGAAACTCACAACTCTTGAGTAAACCCAAGATCCATCAGGCCATCCCCAAAATCTTCCTAAAGATCCAACAATGTTGATGTGGATAACCAGTTTGGAGGTGTAATTCAGTGCTACCTAGGTCAAAATAAAGAAAGAAGTATGACCTCATGAATTTCTATTGCATGTCGTGGCATTGAGTTATTTGTCTAATTAAGAGGAAACTTATGGTAGTGGGAGAATAGAGAATCCCAATCAACAGCTCACGAGACCAGCCTTACATCGTCAAGGGCAAGAGTACAACCTCTCAAGGAGAGGATTTGAACGTGAAAAGAATCTTTGACTAAAGTTCAATACAATGAAAACTTCTCTCAAGAAATTCTTACACATTTTGAATGGATGAATAAAAGTTCAAATGCACTGTACAAACTCCGAACATGAATTCTGTACTCAAGCATCGAAAAATACATGAAAAGGTTTCAGGAGATAATCATTAACAGGAACATTTTCCGACATGATTCTTTTTTGTTTTCACTCCAAAGGCCTAGAACCTATGATCTGGTGAGAAAACAAAAGAACAAGACTGTACAAAAATAGTGGCAGAACGTGAATGCATAGAGAATGCCATGTACAATTCTTGGATACAAGAATCAACATGTTGGTCATCCCAGACCCACAGTGCATGTAGTGGTTATGGGAAGTTTTTGCCTTCGGACACCTCCACTCTTACGGAGATGGACATCACCAATCTATAGGACCAAAAACCGTGGGATGTATGCAGTTTTTAGGCTCCTCTTTGTGGGATTGTCGCAGCACCAATTAGGGGGGAAATTGGGAAGATATGTAGAACGTTTGGATGAGGTGAGATCCGTGGGCAGAAGTAAACGGAAAAAATCCTGTCCAATCAGAAAAATCTGAGTCAACCAATCACAGCTCATTGCGGTGAGGAAAAAGTTTCAGTAGATTGCAAAGTTAAAAAGTTATGCAAAAATCACCAAGCGGCAACACGGGTGAGTGTGCAAGGGAGGACTTGCACATTTCATTGGCAAAAAAGTTAAACCTGATTTCTCAGGGAAAGTACCAAGTCATGCCATAGTTTTCAGGTTGATTGTGAAGACTGAACTAGGAGATTCTGAAGAAAAAACATTTCATGGATGGTCGGATAAGAGAACTACCCTTAAAGGAAAACTAGACAGCTGCAAGACGTAACGATCTCAAGATTTTGTCCAGTGTGCAATCGCAGAAAATTCCTGGAATAAGATTTGTTGAACTGACAGAATCCACAAATAGACTAGACCTGTGGAGTGGTCTACATTACTGTTAGAGGTAGAAGTCTTCACTTGCCTCTAATTGAGTTATTGACATAAAATTGACTTTATGGGAAGCAGCAAAGGTGGAAGCAAGAGCGGATAGTACAGCAGCCAAAACCCGAAGACCTAGCAAGCCAGTACTTCTAAACAAGGCTAAGAATCATCTATGAAACAGGGTCATGCATGAATCACCTTTGTTGAATCTGGAAAAGAGGGAGAAAGTGCATCAATTGACGCACCACTCACATCAGCCTCACTGGCAACAGCATTGAAATTTTTTGGAGCAGTACTAGAGGAGTTTGCATTTCTAATGAAGGAGTTGGAAGGAATTCTGCCGATCAACTTCCCGAAGAGCTCCCGCCTTGACCACCAAATTGGCGTGAAGTGGGGACGTTAACCGATTCTCAAGGGAACATATCGGACGAGTGGCCATGAGGTGACTGAAATGAAGCCTCGATTAAATAGGGTTTTTGGGAAGGGCTTAAATCACCCATCCACATTACCGAAAATAGAAGTCCTCTATGTAATAGAAAATAGTGAAGTCTCCATGTGTAGATATTGTTAAGTTTTTTATATGATTTTAAGGAAACATCATTGGCAGTGTACATATCACCATAGGCTCAAGAAAAGTTACAGCAGTTTCTGATTAGCTACTGTCCACTAGTTTTTGGTTCTTCGAAGTGTTTGAAACTTTTTGCAACCAACACCATCAATTTGACAAAATAATGCCAGAGTGTGAGGGCCTGTCTCCAGTCTCACTCAAGAAAGAACAAGTGGACGAGGAAACAACAAAGAAGATGTGTGAATTTATATGAGAATGGCTCTGGTCTTGGCATCAACCATATGTTTAAAAACAACATGGTAGACCACATTGCGGCTACCCATTTTTCTAATTAAGAATTTGCGTCATTCTCCTCGAACTCAACGGTAGTGAAGAACAGCCTGTTGTGCGTATGTCATGCAAACCACATGCTAAACATTGTTGTGCACAAGAAGGACATGTGAGATTTTTTTCCGGGCAGGAAGGACGTATCTACGCAACCTATAATCTATTTTTTTTTTCTACACCAAACATCACACATAAAGCAAGTGAAAGCCATATCTGAGCCATAAAAAAACTCAATGAATGGATTTTCTTGAGTGCAACTTGCACCATCTTGCGTGTAACGAGTGTCAAAAACATAAGCCAAGATGGAACAAACCCCTGGGTTTACATCGAGCACTAATGTTTCCAATACATTCATAGTCTGGAACATTTATAGAATTTGAGGCAGGTCTACCACAACACCGAGGGTTTCAACATAATAATCAATCAGGGAGTGCCTCTCCAAGATGGCGCAGCTGATTTCAATAACAATTGTTACCACTGAGTAGATTACACGACAATTCCAAAATCATGCTGTGCGCCTGCATGGTGTACCACATACGATTGCAAGCACCAGGAATGACAGGCTCACAAGCAGATTCTCGTGAGAGAATATGACTTGTTAGATCACTGAGACACAGTTATCGATGGATTTTCATCCTCATACTCATGGGAAAACAAACTGAACTGAGGAGACACTCAAGGAACTGATCTGCAACTTATGTGGGCCACACCGAACTGAATCAGCATTCAAGCCACCAACCGCCGAGTTTGCATATGATTCTGAAACTTCCACCATCACTTCTGGTATTCTGTTTGAGGTGTTTAGGGTTAACTTACAAGAACTAATTCAGGTTGCAGAGTTCAAGCAAAAGGTACAAAATGGGAAGATGTTCAATGGAAAGACATCTGTAGTATATCAGAGGAGCCTCAAAGCTCTTAAACTATTGAGATTACACAACTGGTGATTATGAAAGAATCATTTACACATTAAGCAGACTCTAGATAAAATGTCATGCATCACGTCCTACGTAGCTCCATTAAGATCAAGATCCAAGCACATGGCTATGGAAAGCTCAAGCCAAAGTGGCTCTTCCCATTCACCTTAAGGATTTAAGGAAACATTTCTTTGCCAAGCTTTTCTGGCCAAAACATATGCCCGCACATCCGATTTTTCATATCAGCACTCTCATGGTGTACAGGGCCTCCAGAAAGAACATCCCTAGCAAATAGGCATCTTCACCGGCACCTGTGCAAGTGGATAAGGCGATAGATGATGTGATTGAGGAAATCCTTGGGCACCAAAAATGAGGAAAAACAATTGAGTACCTCATCAATTGGCAGGGTTACAGAGCATTGCATGATGGTTGGAAGCCATATGAAAACTGAGGGATCTTCCATGATCAGCTCACCAACTATCTTGGATGACACCAACCTACCTCTTGAAATGAACAAAAACGTTGTGGCTAAAAGAGACNGCATGACTGTGGTGTGAGGTTCATGACTGGTTTGAGCAGCAATGTGAGATGTAGCATGCACTTTCTGGTCACCACACAATATGTTAACAGAGTTCTGGTGGAAAGAAGCAACGCCAAAAAACACGAAGAGCTGGGGTTGATTTTGTTTTCTTGTAAGCCTAGTCAGGTGCTTTCCAATCCACAGAATAAGACATGATTCAGAAAAACTTAGATAATGTTATGCTTGTCGACGCACAGGTCACAATCCTAATCCTACCAGATCCACCTCATGCAGCGTAATGGTACATGTGGTGTCGTCACATCACGGTGCCTCTATGCACATGAGAAACTGGAGGTGCAGGACCATTTTCACATGATGTTGGTGTACCCTGTACTTTCTATAGGTGCCTTGATACCTTGATTATTGATTCTGGCGATGGGGTTTGACGGGTTGGAGACCTGTCCACGGACTTGCAGCTGGAGTTTTGACTATCCCTGAGAAACAAACCATACTGCTGCAGGCTTTGAGCCCAGATTTTGGCCAGGTCCTGTAATAACAGCTTGTTCTACTGCAACAAAATCTGACGGCAGAGGTTGATGCCCATCCATTGCAGTGTAATTTGAAGCTGCAATCCGGAAAACTCATTCAGTAACGGAAACAACTGCTGAAAATGCCGAAATCCCTCGTCGCCTTTGAGAGCCTTTAACTTCCTCAAGTCTGAACGGAATCAAAAAATTCAAGTTTCTTCTGATCCAGTTCGATTTCCTGCTTGGGATACAAGAGTCAACAGTGGATTTGGATTCCTGTGGAGAACAGTAAAGGCTTCAGTATCTTTTCCACTCTTCTGGCCATAAGAGAGGGGCAATATCTTCCCCTTCCATGCCAGCTGTTCCATTATTCCTCCAGCTCATCTTACGTTGCGCAAGCCCATCAAGGCTAATGATGTGCCGGTATGTAGGCTGCGCCTTGGTCAAACAGCCTGTGGGCATGTGCTCAGTGATGCAGTGCTGCCCCACCACCTGTCCTTTCTCCACCATGCTGCATGGGTAGTGAAAACGAATGTTGGTCTGTTCATTGGTGCTTCATCGATTTTTTGGCCAGCAAGATGGAGCTGGTGTTTACCTCCTCAAAACTGATGGCTCCTCTTTTGGCATGCCCAACCCCCAAACAACCTGCAAAGCAACACTGGCATCTTGACCGCTTCTGCCAGTGTGATGTACTCCACTTTGATGGATGTAATGGGTGCCAAGAAGTGACAAAAGTGGGTTGTTCGATAAAAATCATCAGGCATAAATATGCGTAGAAGATGTCTACCTGGTTCTGTAGCACTTTACTGGAGTCCGTTTGAGGGGGATATGGATTTTTACGGTTTTTGGGTAGTGAGCCCGGTTCAAGTGATGGCTCCTGTACTACCAACACCAAGGAAGGCCATAACATGAGTCCAGGGAGGCTTGGAGCGGCCTTCAAGATAGAAAGCCAGCACAAGGACCTTCGGGGAACTTCAAGGAAGGTCCCCACCAAGATTATTGGTTGTGCACATAGCAAAGATGGTAATTGTTTTGTGTGAGGGTGTGACTGCCGCTCATCCCGCTAGGAGTGTGGTTTGAGGTGAACTTTGACAAAGTGGTTCTTCCAGCTCCATGCACCAAACGAGGCGAACTTCAAAATTTTACACAGCTGTTTTAATGCACTTTCTCATCCACGAGTAA
Organism: Penium margaritaceum; assembly: GCA_023375785.1. Classification (NCBI taxonomy): domain Eukaryota; kingdom Viridiplantae; phylum Streptophyta; class Zygnematophyceae; order Desmidiales; family Peniaceae; genus Penium; species Penium margaritaceum. Next base: position 52,233 of record SZWC01013878.1, read on the forward strand.
ACCAGCCATTTGCCTCTGGACACAACTTGACACGCTTCCGTATTTTTGTCTTTGTAACCTGCAACCTGTCTATCACATACAATTGGTCCTTCCTAGGGGCTCTTCATGAGCCTGATCAGCTCCCTGAGGGCTGCCTCAATCTCTATCACTCTTTACTGGTGGAAATGGAAACCCATTCCTGCTGTACCACAAGGTTGCTACACCTACGAGGAAGAACACATGGCTGGTGGTGGAAAAATTCCCATCCATGTCTCCAGCATGGTCTGCATCCGTGTTGCAAACCAGGCACTAGGGTTTGGTCCACGCATTGCCTTCAAACTTCAGGTGCGTGTGTTTCTTCACCTGCAGGAAGCAGAAGATGTGCTTGAATGCCTCCAAATGCAGTATCCTGGGACCGGACACCTACCTACTTACTTGACCCACTGCGTAGGCCAGGTTAGGTCGAGTTGCCACCATGGCCCATATGAGGCTTCCCATTGCTGAATCGTACGGCAAACCCTCCACGTGTTCCTGCCCTTCTTTTGCTTCTGGCGCCACTGCCGCACTCACGTCACAAGTTTTTTTTGCAATCAATAATGTACCACCTGAGAAATTTGGCCACGTACTTGATCTCCACAACATCAACCATGCATATCTCCCAGTTCTGTGTGATGCTCACTCTAAGGTAGTATTCCAGCTCTCCCATGTGAGTAACCTAGAACCTGCCAATCAGCTCCTCTTTGAGCTGTTACAGAGCCTGCAAGTCAGAGGAACTAAAGATCAAATCATCAAAATAGAGTGCGATAATCTAGTGGAGACACAATTTATGTCACAAGAATGAGATGTGATCAGATTCATAGTGCTTCAAGCTGAGCTCTGCCATTCAACCATCCATCTGCTAGTTCCAGTACGGTGGCAAACTTTCTTGGCCTGTACAGTGACTTGCGCAGCCTGCACACTTTCCCCTCCAGTGCATCTATCCCCTCCCACAGCTCCATAAAACATCCTTGCTGAGGATGCCACTGGATAACGCCGTTTTGATGCCCATTTGGTTTAGCTCCATATCCTCAAAGCTGCCACTGCAAGGATCACGAGGATTCTTGTGAATTTGGCAGGGGGGGCATGCATCTCATTGTAGTGATAGTCCTTGTTTTTTGCAGACCCCATTGCCACTGGCCGTGCATTGTACTTCTCCAGTTTTACCCTCCTTGGTGTAATTCGATTGAAGGCTCACTTGGATGTGATGACCTTGGCATCTTTCGACTGGTCCATTGATCCCACGTGTTATTCTCAGCAAAAGTTGCCAGCTATGACTTGATAGCTGCATCCCAATGCTTCCCTTTGGACTGTGCAAGCACCTCTTGCATGGGGTCTGGATCCGTTGCAGCTGCCATTATGCAACATGCCATACATATCCCAGTACCACCATCTGCAATGTCAATCTGCTATGTCCCAGCACCGTTGCATTCCCGGATGTTTTTCTTTAAGTACCACCATCTGTCAAGTGTTTGACTTTTTGCCACAGAATCAAAGCCAAGAATCTCGTTTGTGGGATGCACAGAATCGATTTATTTGGAGAACTCGCATCATCTGGTGGCATCTTAAATGACTTCCAAGATATTGAGATCATTGCTCTGTGAAAGGTGGCTCAGATGCTTCTTGTTGTGCACAGAAAACTGGAGTTTATGAGCTTCTAAGAAATTTCATGAATGGCCTCTCAACCATCACATGATCCCTGCACTTCCTCCAATCCATTACCCCTGAGGTTTTTGTGTATAAAAAAAAAGACAACGAAGATTTTTGGAAAGTTAAGTTTAAAATGAATATTCCCCTGTTCTTTTCTTTTCTCCGACTTGAAAGCCCCTTCTTTCCTGGCCAGATACTGGTCAAAGAAAAGCTTGGTAGTAGCTCAGGAATAAAGGTACAAGAAGAAATAAGATATGCTTGTCATGTGTGACAGTTGTGTGACTATCACCACAGAAGCACCCTGCATGGTTGTCAGTGGAAATACAATTTCTTCTCTTTTGGGGTTTTAAGACTTTCATCAATACATCAAAACTGGCCTTCCATTCATCCTCACAGAACTTAATAGCTCGTGGGCACTCGAAGCAATGCAGCTTTATTCACCAAGTGGTTCTCCTGCCTCAGGGCTATGAATTTTCAGTTGAATTCCGGCCCAAACCATCTCACAAAGACACCAATGCCCTCAGCCACCAAGTCCTAGCAGCAATGCACCACTGCTGGTAAATGCACCAGCCATGCAAGCAGTGGCATAGAATGAGGGATGCTGCAGCTGGTACTTCGTGGAAATCAGGAACTAGGGATGGAAAGTATAGGTATTGAGCACCGCAGTACTCATGTTCCACGGTACTTGAACTGCAATACTAATACTGGTACCGGTGCCATGTTACCAGTGGCACCAGTAAAAATCTCAGGAAATCCAAGTTTACCGCGGTACACGGTACACCAATGCTTGTAAAACTAGTAGTAAGACAATGCGATGTTAGAATGCACAAATCATAGCATGAATTTTGTGATGATGCAGTAAAATCCAATGTCAAACTAAAAAAGAAGCTAGAAATGGACAATACCTGCACGGTCATACCTTGTTTTCTTCTTGAAAAAAAAGACAATGTTACAGCACCGCGGTAAAACATTGCAATATACAAGAGGGGTACCTCTCATTGTGAGTAATGACACTGTACCAGTACTGTAAAAAAAAATTGGTACCACTCTACTGCAAGACCGCAGTACAAAACCGTGGTCAACCATGGTATTAGTCGTACTGATTTTATCCCTGTCAGGAACTCCCTTACATGCCGGCCTAGCCATATGTACCACATTTTCTTCAACTGAATCTGCTCTAAAACTTGCAACCAAAAAGTTAAAAATGTACAACAACTTCTACCCACCAATTTCCAAAGCTCAGAATAGCTCACTGGCTTTGGG
>SZWC01013878.1:55885-68996 GCA_023375785.1 Penium margaritaceum
GTGTCTAAATGATTGGACATCGTCTTGCTTTGAGAAAATCTGCATGGTGGAAATGTTGTCCTGGCCCTGACTCTCTAAACATTAAACTCTTTGGTCAGCATGACACGGAATGATGCCAATTTTTACTAGCCTCAAATATCATCAGAAATGATGTTCCAAGATAACCAGAAGACAATAACCGTGAGATTCCAGAATGATGGAAATGAGAGTGCCAGAAAGTGACAAGAATAGGTTGCTCGATAAAAAGCATCTCGCATAACAGTTGCTTAGAGTATGTTTTACAGGTTCCAACACACTTTTGCGGAACTCGATTCCGAGTCCGTTTGAGTGAGATATGGATTTCCAAAGTTTGAAGATCATGGGTCGGGTTCAAGTGACGACCTGAGCACTTTGAGCTCAAAAGGCGGCATGATTATTGACCAGGACGGTTGAGAGCAGCCTTCAAGGAGAAAAGGTGGCTGGAGGACCTCCAAGAGACTTCAAGGAAGGTGCACACAACGATTGTTGGTCATCCAAGTGGTGTGAGACATACTTCTCTTGTGTGACAATGTGTCTGCCGCTCATCCCGCTAGGCAAGGAGAGTGTGCTAGAGGCTAGACTTTGACAGAGTGTATCTCAGTGCTCCCTAGGCCAAATGAGGCATGTAAGGGCATGTTAGAAATCTATGACAGTGCACTTTCTCACTCAAGAGCCAATTTAGGCATTGGAATTCTCTGCAAACCTACATCTGATTCTGTAATTTCTATCTATGCAACCTGCAACCCCCTCTCACAAACAGTTGGTCCTGCCTAGGCGGCTCTTACTGAGCCTGATCACCTCCCTGAGGGCTGCCCCAGTTTCCATCAGAAGTATCAGAGCTAGAACAAGACTTTGTCTCATCCTTGAGGCATTCCTTGCACCCTGTTTTGTGAGAGAGCTGTTTGTGGGCTGAATGTTGCACTACCATGGCGACATCCACTTCTGTGGTGGCCGGCGTGAACATCGCCAAGTTTGAAGGCAAGAACTTCTTCAACTGGAGCAACAACATGAAGATGGTGCTGATGGAGAAGGGTCTCTGGAGCCAAGTGGATGAGAAGGAGAAGGAACCAGCAGAAAGGTTCCTCTCCCCTGTCGAGGCCCGTACCTACCGCGAGAAGCGTGACCGTGTCCTGGCCACCATCTACCTCCAACTCACTGAACGGCAGCAACTCCTCGTCCGTGGCATCCTCACGCCAATGGAGTTTTGGAAAAACCTTGAGTCCACTTATGCTTCCAATTCAATCCTTATGAACATGCAGCTACATCGTCGCTTTCACACTGTGAAGATGGATGAGTTCGGATCCATGATTGACTACATCAACATGGTGAAGTATCTCTTTGACCAGCTTGCTGCGATTGAGGACCCTGTCAAAGAGCGTGTGCTCATGCTAACCATCCTTTCCGGTCTTCCTAGGAGCTACACTCTCATTGTTGCCCTGGACCAGTGTGGCAACAAGCTCTCCCTCAATGATGTGGAGGAGAGCCTACTGTTTGGGGAGGAGCGGCGCAAGGGAGAAGAGGGCAGAAGCGGACTGAACGTCGCTCTCATCACCAACTCCGGTCATGGGGGTGGTGCTGCACCAACCAGGGGCAACGGCGGAGGAGGGAAAAAGAAGTGGAACTGCCACTACTGCGAGAAGCCTGGCCATTGGGTGCGCGAATGCCGGAAGAAGAAGGCGGACCTTGCAGCTGGATTGGGAGCAGGAAAATAGTCTGACGCTTGTGCACGTTCCTAGTGGCAACCGCAACAAGCAAGACGCAAAGTTGGTGAAGGCGGTCTTCCTCGCCTACGACACCATGGGATACCGCCTCTACAACCTCGTTGCTGGCAAGATCATCCGCAGCCGCGACGTCGTCTTTCAAGAGGACGTGAAGGGCTGGACTTAGAGCCTTATGACTGTCATTCCACTTGCTCCCACACTTGATCCTGAAGTGGGAGAAGTTCCGGTAGCAGAAGAGGACAGAGCGGAAAATGGGCGTGACAGTGGTAACGACAAGGAGGTGGTGGCAGCTGAGAAAGAGAAGGAGTCAGCAGCCGAATCTGATGAGGAGCAACAAAACAATGTACAGCAGCTGCGATGACGGTCTGCCCACATCATCAAAGGTGCAAAGGACAGTGGGGAGCCGTTGAGGCGATCCGAACTCCTCACAAGAAATCAGAGGTTATTGGAAGAGCTGGTGAACCTGTGCACCATTCCACCACCAACAGCGTCATCTGATCTTGAGCTTTTCTTCCTCACATTCACCGATGACCCAGCCACATTCGCCGAAGCCATGCGCAGCGCCGAGGCGGCAGACTGGCATGCCGCAGCAGACGAGCAGTGTGGTGGGCTTATGAAGAACGGCACCTGAACCCTCGAGGAAGCTCCACGTGGCAGCCGGGTGATCGGATGCCGATGGATCTTCAAGCGCAATAATGGTGTGGATGGTAAGATGCTTAGATACAAAGTACGGCTGGTTGCAAAGGGGTATGCACAGACTGAGGGTGTGGATTACAATGTGACATTTGCACCTGTCGCAAAGTTCCCATCCATCCAAGCGATCCTCGCACTTGCTCATGCAATGGACTGGGAGGTGCACCAAATAGATGTGACTTGTGCATTTCTGAATGATGACCTTGAGGAGGATGTGTACATGGAGCAGCCGGAGGGGTATGTCATGGAGGGAAAGGAGGATTTGGTGTGCAAACTTGTGAAGGTCCTCTATGGCCTGAAGCAAGCCCCGCGAGCATGGTACCACAAGATGGATGAGCAGTTGGCTGGCCTTGGCTTTGTGCGCAGTGAAGCAGGCCATGTTGTCTATGGACACACACGAGAGGCAAGCCAGATCATCATCTTGCTCTATGTTGATGATCTGCTCATTGCATCTGACTCCAAGTCTCAGTCCCTTGCTGCCAGGTTCGACATGAAGGACATGGGAGAGCTCAGTTACTACCTTGGCCTTTAGGTCAAGCACGACCGGGAGCAGCAGAATTTGAGCTGTCGCAGAGCACGTACGTGAGCGACATCATTAAGCGCTTCAACATGGCAGGAGCGCGCAAGGCCGCTACACCACTGGAAGTGGGAGCGAAGCTGAGCATGACGCAGACTCCCCACGGAAGGCAAGAGAGTAGCTGCATGGAAGCAGTGCCGTACCAAGCAACAGTTGGGAGCCTCATGTACGCAGCAGTTGGCATGCGCCTCGACATCAGCCAAGCAGTGAGAGTTCTCAGCAAGTTTTGCACGAATCCGGGCGTGCCGCATTGGGAAGCGGTTGAGCGGGTGTTGCGCTACCTAGAGAGCAGCAGCAGCCTTTGCCTCACCTTCAACGGAAACAACAGCCCCATCCTCATCGGCTACAATGACGCAGATTGGGCAGGTGACCTGGACACAAGGAGGGCGACCAGTGGGTTCGTTTTTGTGCTTGGGGGAGGTACAATTAGCTAGAGGAGCAAGAAGCAAGAGTGTGTTGCCCTCTCCTCCAATGAAGCAGAGTACATCGCCCTTAGTGAAGCAGCACAGGAAGCTATGTGGCTGCATGAGCTATTAGCAAGCCATGCACAGTAGCAGACCACAGCCACCGCCATCTACTGCGACAACATGAGCGCCATTGCTCTGATGAAGAACGCCGAGTTTCACGCCCGCACGAAGCACATTGACCTGCAGTACCACTTCATTGGCAAGCTCGTGGCAAAGCAGGTGGTGCAGATCAAGTTCTGCCCTTCAAGCATGATGTTGGCAGACTTTCTGACCAAGCCGATTGCCGCGCACCGCTTTCAGCAGCTCAGGGGACAGTGCGGACTTGTGTGATTTTGATTTTAGCAAAGTGGGAGATTGATGGATATGAGAGTGCCAGAAAGTGACAGAAATAGGTTGCTCAATAAAAATCATCTCGCATAAAAGTTTCTTAGAGGATGTTTCACAGGTTCCAACACATTTTACGGACCTCGATTCGGAGTCCGTTTGAGTGAGATATAGATTTCCAAAGTTTGGAGATCATGGGTCGGGTTCAAGTGACAACCTGAGCACTTAAAGCTCAAAAGGCGGCAAGATTATTGGCAAGGACGGCTGAGAGCGGCCTTCAAGGAGAAAAGGTGGTTGGAGGACCTGCAAGAGACTTCAAGGAAGGTGCAGACAGCAATTGTTGGTCGTCCAAGTGGTATGAGACATAATTCTCTTGTGTGGCAAGGTGACTACCGCTAGGCCAGGAGAGTTTGCTAGAGGGCAGACTTTGAGAGAGTGTATCTCAGTGCTCCCTAGGCCAAATGAGGCATATAAGGGCTTGTTAGAAAACTGTGACAATGCACTTTCTCACTCAAGAGTTGATTCAGACATTCGCATTCTCTGCTACCCTACATTTGCTTCCGTAATTTCTATCTGTGCAACATGCAACCCCCTCTCACAAATAGTTCGCCCTGCCTAGGCGGCTCTTAGTGAGCCTGATCACCTCCCTGAGGGCTGCCCCAGTTTCCATCACAGGACTGGATGTCCAATCCTGTTGATTGTAACCCACTCCCTCCTCCTTACACACTCAGAGGAAAATCAGTAACTGAGACAAAGCTTTGAAAGTAGATAAGCCTGTCTGTGCTCGTTTGTCCCCTGGATCTCTAAATAACAATCAGTGATTATCGGGGAACTGGCATACCATCGGATCATCCAGGTTTGGTAAGCCGACAGCGAAGAGACTGCTTGATATGGGGGTGCCAAAAAAAGTGAGCAAAGTGGGTTGCTGGATAAAAATAAATAGGTCGCAACAGTGAATAGAGGATGTTTTTCTGGTTTTGATGCACTTTATGGAACTTGATTTGGAGTTCATTTGAAGGACATTAATTTTCAAGGTTTGGTGGCAAAGGGTCCGGTTCAAGTGACAGTTCCTGCACTGCCAGCACCAATGACGGCCACAATTGTTGGCCAGGGAGGTTTGGAGCAGCCTTCAAAGTAGTAAGGCGGCAAGAGGACCTTCAAGGAGCTTCAAGGAAGGTCCCCACTAAGATGATCGGTTGTGCACATGGCAGGGATTGTAATTCTCTTGCGTGAGAGTGTGACTGCCGCTCATCCCGCTAGGCTAGGAGTGTGCTAGGAGGTGACCTTTGACAGACTGGTTCATCCAGCTCCATGTCCCAACTGAGGCGTACTTAGGCATTTAAGAAATCTGTGCTAATGTAAATTCTCAATCAAGAGTTGATTCAGACATTCGCATTCTTTGCAAACCAACATTTGCTTCCGTAATTTCTGTCTGTGCGACCTACAACTCCCTCTCACAAACAGTTGGTCCTGCCTAGGCGGCTTTTGGTGAGCCCGATCACCTTCCTGAGGGCTGCCCCAGTTTTCATCAGTGGTATTAGAGCTAGAACAAGGCTTTGTCTCATCCTAGAGACATTCCTTCCACCCTGTTCTGTGAGAGAATTGTTTGTGTGCTGAACGTTGCACTAGTATGGCGACATCCGCTTCCGTTGTGGCTGACGTCAACATCGCCAAGATCGAAGGCAAGAATTTCTTCAACTGGAGCAACAACATGAAAATGGTGCAGATGGAGAAGGGTTTGTGGAGCCAGGTGGATGAGAAGAAGAAGGAACCAGCAGATAGCTCCCTCTCTCCTGGCGAGGCCCGTACCTACTGCAAGAAGCGTGACCTCGCCCTCGCAACCATCTACCTCTAGCTCGCCAAACAGCAGCAACTCCTTGTCCGTGGCATCCTCATGCCAAAGGAGGTTTGGAAAAATCGTGAGTTCAATTATGCTTCCAAGTCAATCCTCATGAACATGCAGTTGTGTCGTTGCTTTCACAGTATGAAGACGGATGAGTTTGGATCCATGATTGACTACATCAACATGGTGAAGTCTCTCTCTGACCAGCTTGCTACGATTGAGGACCCGGTCAAGGAGCATGTGCTCATGCTAACCATCCTCTCTGGCCTTCCTAGCAGTTACACTCCTCTCATTGTTGCCCTAGAAAAGCAGGGCGACAAGCTCTACCTCAACGATGTGGAGGAGAGCTTGCTGTTTGAGGAGGAGTGGCGCAAGGGAGAGGAGGGTGGAAGCGGACTGGACGTCGCTCTCATCACCAACTCTGGTCATGGGGGTGGTGCTGCACCAACTCGAGGCAACGGCGGAGGAGGGAAGAAGAAGGGGAACTGCCACTACTGTAAGAAGCCGGGCCGTTGGATGCGCGAATGCCGGAAGAAGAAGGCGGACCTTGCGGCTGGAGTTGGAGCAGGAAAGCATTCCGACGCTTCCACAAATGCAGCAGATTGGGAGAGTGGATTTGTGACAACCATCCGGGTCCTGCAGGTCTCTGACAACACCGCCTTGTTCTCGATAATTGACTTGGGAGCCACGCGGCACATGACGTGTTGCCAGGAGTGGTTCAACGTCTACACCGCCATCGAGCCTTGTCGGGTGTACATGGGGGACAATCATGTGCAAATGGCGGTTGGGGAGGGTGAGATTGTGTTTTGTGCTTCCGTTGAGGGTAAGCACGTGGAACGTCGTGTGAACGGGGTGCTCCATATTCCGGGGCCGGCACCATCTCTGCCCGTGCAGGCCGTGTGCTTGCAAAAGCAAACAAGGAGGATGGTCTTTACCGCCTCTACGTGGCATCGGAGAAGGAAGCTGACTCAGCATTGGCGGCGAGAGGGAAAACACGACATCGGCCTGTGGCACCGCCGGCTTGGTCACCTCGGCTTTGGCGCCATCATCTCCATGCAGCAGATTGTCTGTGGCCTGGAGCCCAAAGGGGGTGAAGCAGCCTGGTGCATCGGCTTGTGAGAGCAGCATTGAAGGCAAACAAGCCTGCGCTCTTTTCAAGGGGGAAGGGAAAGGGGCGGCTGAGCTTCTCTCACTCGTTCACTCTGATTTGTGCGGTCCCATGCCATCACGGTCGCTGTCCGTCAAGTTGTACTTTGTCACGTTCATTAATGACAAGTCGAGGAAGACGTGGGTGTCCTTCTTGGCTGGCAAGGATGCTTGCTTTGATGCTTTCAAGGAGTGGATTACTGCTGGACAGAATGAGAGTGGCAGGCGGTTAAAGGTGCTTCGCACCGATGGTGGACAAGAGTACCTCTCCAATGACTTCTTCACCTTCCTCAAGGGTCACGGGATTAAGCAGGAGGTCACCCCACCTGGAACTCCGCAGCTGAATAGCGTGGCTGAACGCGCAAACCGCACACTCATGGAGCGTGTTTGCACCATGCTCCAAGACGCGGAGCTCCCACCAACCTTCTGCGTGGAAGCGGTCAACATTGCAGTGTACGTGAAAAACTGGAGTCCCACACGCGCCGTACCGCTGATGACACCGGAGGAGGCGTGGATAGAACGCAAGCCAACAGTGACGCACCTGAAAGTCTTCGGGTGTGGCGCATTCGTGCACGTGCCTACCAGCAGCCGTAACAAGCGAGACGCAAAGTCAGTGAAGGCCGCCTTCCTTGGCTACGATACCATGGGATACTGCCTCTAGAACCTCGCTGCACGCAAGATCATCCACAGCCGTGAAGTGGTCTTTCAAGAGGACGTAAAGGGCTGGACTTGGAGCCCCATGTCTGCAGTTCCACTTGCTCCCACAGTTGTACCTGAAGTGGGAGAAGCTCCTGTAGCAGAAGAGAACGGTGCGAAAGATGGCGGTGACAGCGGTAACGATAAGGAGGTCGAGAGAGCTGAGAAAGAGAAGGAGCTAGCAGCCAAATCTGATGAGGAAAGGCAACAAAGAAACATAGAGCAGTTGCCACGACAATACACCCGCATCAACAAAGGTACAAAGGATAGTGGGGAGCCACTGAGGCGATTCGAGCGCCTCGCAAGCAAACAGAGGCCGCTGGAGGAGCTGGTGAACCTGTGCACCGTTCCACCACCAACGGAGTCATCTGACCTCGTGCTTCTCTTCCTCACAGTCACCGATGACCCAGCCGCATTTGCTGAAGCCATGCGCAGTGCCAAAGTGACAGATTGGCGTGGCGTGGCAGACGAGGAGTGTGGTGCGCTCATGAAGAACGGCACCTGGACCCTCGAGGAAGCTCCACATGGCAGCCGAGTGATCGGGTGCCGGTCGATCTTCAGGCGCAACCGTGGTGCGGATGGTAAGGTGCTCAGGTACAAAGCACGGTTGATTGCAAAGGGGTATGCACAGACTGAGGGTGTGGATTACAATGAGACATTTGCACTTGTCGCAAAGTTTCCATCCATTCGAGTGATCCTCAATCATGCTGCTGCTATGGACTGGGAGGTGCACCAAATGGATGTGACTTGTGCATTTTTGAATGGTGACCTCGAGGAGGATGTGTACATGGAGCAGGCGGAGGGGTATGTGATGGACGGAAAGGAGGATTTGGTGTACAAGCTTGTGAAGGCCTTCTATAGCCTGAAGCAAGCCCCGTGAGCATGGTACCACAAGATGGATGAGCTGCTGGTTGGCCTTGGCTTTGTGCGTGGTGAAGCTTACCATGCAGTCTATGGGCAGACGCAAGAGGCAAGCCAGGTCTTCACCTTGCACTATGTTGATTATCTGCTCATTGCACGTGACTCTTTTGGACGATGTGAAGCAGTCCCTTGCTGCAAGCTTTGACATGAAAGACATGAGAGAGCTCAACTACTACCTTGGCCTTCAGGTCAACCTCGACCGGCAGCAGCAGACTTTGGAGCTGTCACAGAGCAAGTACGTGAGCGAAATCGTCGAGCCCCTCATCATGGCAGGAGCGCGCAAGGCCGCAACACCACTGGAAGTGGGAGGGAAGCTGAGCATGACGCAGACTCCCCGCGGCATGCAAGAGAGCAGCCGCATGGAAGCAGTGCCATACCAAGCACGTACGCAGTAGTCGGCACGTGCCTCGACATCAGCCAAGCAGTGGGAGTGCTCAGCAATTTTGCATCAATCCGGGCGTGCCGCACTGGGAGGTGGTCAAGCGCGTGCTATGCTACCTTGACAGCAGCAGCAGCCTCTGCCTTACCTTCAACGGCAACAACAGCCCCATTGTCATTAGCTACTACAATGCAGATTGAGGAGGTGACCTGGACACAAGCAGGTGGACCAGTGGGTTCCTGTTTGTACTCAGGGGAGGTGCAATCGATTTGAGGAGCAAGAAAAAAGAGTGCATCGCCCTCTCCTCCACCAAAGATGAGTACATGGCCTTGAGTGAAGCAGCGAAGGAGGCCGTGTGGCTGCGTGAGCTGCTGACAAGCCTTTGGATAGCAGCAGACCACAACGACTACAATCTACTGTAACAACATGAGCGCCATTGCTTTGGCCAAGAACGCACAGTTTCACGCCCACACCAAGCATATTGACCTGTGAAATAACTTCATCCACGAACTTGTGGCGAAGCAGGTGGTGCAGATCAAGTTTTTCCCTTCAAGCATTTTGCCAGAAGTCTTCCTAACCAACCCGCTAGCTGTGCACCGCTTTCAGCAGCTCAGGGGAGAGTGTGGACTTGTGTGATTTTTATTCTTGCAATGTGGGAGAATGTTGGATATGGGGTGCCAAAAAGAGTGACCAAAGTGGGTTGCTCGACAAAAATCATCAGGTCACAAGAGTGAATAAAGGATTTTTTTCTAGTTCTGTAGCACTGTACGGAACTCGATTCGGAGTCCGTTTCAGGGAGATGGATTTTCAAGGTTTGGTGGCAATGGGTCCGGTTCAAGTGACGGCTCCTGCACTACTAGCACCAATGACGGCTATAATTCTTGGCCAGGGAGGTTTGGAGCGGACTTCTAGGTAGAAAGGCGGCAGGAAGACCTTCAGGAAGCTTCAAGGAAGGTCCCCACCAAGATTATTGGTTGTGCACATGGCGGGGATGGTAATTCTCTTGTGTGAGAGTGTGACTGCCGCTCATCCCGCTAGGCTAGGAGTGTGCTAGGAGGTGAACCTTGACAGAGTGGTTCTTCCAACTCTATGTGCCAAATCAGACGTGCTTAGGCTTGTTAGAAAGCTGTGCTAGTTTACTTTCTCACACAAGAGTCTATTCAGACTTTTGCATTCTTTTCAAACCTACATTTGCTTCCGTCATTTCTGTCTGTGCAACCTGCAACTCCCTCTCACAAACAGTTGGTCCTGCCTAGGCGGCTCTTGGTGAGCCTGATCACCTCCTTGAGGGCTAGCCCAGTTTCCATCAGGAGGTGGTACAGATCAAGTTCTGCCCTTCAAGCATGATGCTGGCAGACTTCCTGACAAAGCCGCTCGCAGTGCACCACTTTTAGCAGCTGAGAGGACAGTGTGGACTTGTGTGATTTTTATTCTTGCATAGTGGGAGAATGCTGGATATGGGGGTGCCAAAAAAGGTGACCAAATTGGGTTGCTGGTTCTGTAGCACTTTATTGAACTCAATTCGGAGTCTGTTTGAGGGAGATATGGATTTCCAAGGTTTGGTGGCAATGGGTCCGGTTCAAGTGACGGCTCCTGCACTACCAGCACCAATGACGGCCACAATTACTGGCCAAGGAGGTTTGGAGCGGCCTTCAAGGTAGAAAAGCGGCAGGAGGACCTTCAAGAAGCTTCAAGGAAGATCCCCACCATGATTGTTGGTTGTGCACATGGCAGGGATGGTAGTTCTCTTGTGTGAGAGTGTGACTGCCGCTCATCCCGCTAGGCTTGGAGTGTGCTAGGAGGTGAACTTTGACAGAGTCATTCTTTCAGATCCATGTGCCAAATGAGGCGTACTTATGCTTTTTAGAAAGCTCTGCTAATGTAATTTCTTAATCAAGAGTTGATTCAGACATTTTTGTTCTTTGCAAACCTACATTCGCTTCAATAATTTCTATCTGTGCAACCTGCAACTCCCTCTCACAAACAGTTGGTCCTGCCTAGGCGGCTCTTGGTGAGCCTGATCACCTCCATGAGGGCTGCCCCAGTTTCCATCAGAAGCATGGTGTGGATGGTAGTGTGGAAAGAACGCAATCCAGCTGACTCTGTGGCCATTTACTACCAAAGGGATATGGCACGACCGCCACATTACTTTTTTTTTCTTTGAAAGAGCTGCATTAAGAAAAGGGAGCATGCAAAGCCGCCACGGACTGGCACAATTACGTGGCATGAAAGCTGCCACCAACGGCAGATTAAGGTGGGCATGCAAGCTAGAGGCCAACAAAGTCGGGCTCAGCCCCCCATAGTCAGACAGTGCCAAGGCTTGGCGCACACGCTTGCGCCGAGCAACTGGCACGACCTGCTGCGGGTAAGGGGCCCGGAACTGGGAGTAAGAGGCAGTGTAGTAGCGGATGCCAGCACATTGGGCTCGGGCGCCGGCGAGGGAAGCATGCTGGGCCAGGACTGCCACCGCCCGCTTGGCCGAGTGCTCAAAAGCTTCAGCTGAGCACTGGCGGGGCCCGCGAGTGAGACAGAGCTGCATCAGCCAGCAGAGGAAGGTCCAGAACTCATCTCCCAGGCTGCCATATGTCTCCCACGCTAACGGATGGAGGAAGTGTCCCCTGCGCGGTGCCATCGCATACAAGGCCTCTTTGTCCCGCTCAGCTGCCTGCACGGCGGCTCCCGGCCAGGTGGCCAGCTGTCCCTGCACATCCGCGGTGGTCACGTCCAGAACCCAGGTGGTGCCGGCCACGTGGTCAGCCAGGGTGAGATCCGGGCGCAAGAAACACTGGCCACCGGGCAGCGGCAACACCTGCACTGGCTCGACGTGGACGGTGAGGCGATGCTCCCGGCAGATGTTAGCAAGCTCGTTGCAAATGGTGTTGTGGACGCGCCACTCCGCCCCCCTTGCCTCTCCTGCAGCATCACCCCGGCTCCAACCCGTACTACTCCTTTTTTTTAAGCATTGTTTACATGAAATGATGGCACTTTTTTTTCATTTGTTGGTTGATGTTACATTTTAAAGAGACTGCAGAAGCTCATGATATGTGTGTTACTTATGATGGGTTTGACGAGAATTGATAATTCATTGTGATTATAACAGAGTCTGCCCAGAAAAGAGCCAGCAGTTTTTAGTGGGTCAGACTTGAAGGCCCCAAATTTCTTGTTCAAGCCTGTTGGTGCACTCTCTTAAATACTTCATTTGGCCACTTTGCAATACAAGAGTCTTGGACCCAGCCCTACAACTCATTGCCTTTCACAAATTGTACATCCGCACTTGCTGAATCCAATGTGTTCATGATGTTTTCATCCCTCTTCATGTCGTATCCTTCCACTCACTTTTCCCGAAGGGCGTGATCACCTACCCTTTACACCCAAGAACCACATTGCTCCACTTATGTTGAACACCAACCTTCCATCGCTCCCAGGTTATTACAATTCTGGTAACATGTGCCTATCAGATGGGGGTCTAAGCTTAGCCTCTACCTTGTTCCTTTCAAGAATGATGAAAGTTGTGTCTTTCTAATCCTTCTTTTTGCATACAAATCACGCCTTGCACTCCCCTTTATTACCAGCTGCGCAGCTCCATGGACTCGCCACCAGCATTGCTACACCCAGATCTCTAGGTTAGTTTTGGATACAACTCCTGTCTCCAAAGACTTCAAGTGTATGGCTCCCAACCTCCCAAGTTTCTAAGTCTCCAAACCTCCTCCCCTCAGCACCTGCATGTCGTACAACAGAGAGGGCTTCATTTGTGTACAACGACTCAAGCCCCCCAACCCTTGGGATGTAGAAGAACTTCCCCTGCACAGACTTTGCCCACAAGCAACTCCCCCCCCCCCCCCCCCCTCGTCCCCCCACCCATGTTTCTCTTTGCGATAAGGAGGCATGCAAGCTGGGCTTCATTCCAAGAAAAGATTCACAATGTCATTTGAAAGAGAGGGTAAACGTAGGCTATTGCTCAGGGTTATGAGAAGTATTACATATATGCTATCCATCCGCTATGGATGAGGTGCCTCCTTCAACGCGTGAAGTAAATTGATTGGGTGAACCGGGGCTCCTCACTGTGACTCCTTCTGTGATCACAGCCAAATGTCCCGCCTGGTCATTGGCACTCCTTGTGTCCACCTCCACTACTTTCAATAGTAGATGAATACCCTTGAAAAGACAGGCATTTGGTTTGATCCAGGGCAGCCGCACAACTGCCCCAAAAGATAGCACCAAGACCATCATCCGCTGCATCAGATATTGGGAAGATAGTTGAAGATTCAGAAGAAAGTGGCTGGTGGGAGATGGAGAGGTTTCCATCAGCCTTCTGCTGCAACCAAA
>SZWC01013879.1:1030-36030 GCA_023375785.1 Penium margaritaceum
ACATACACATATACATATACATATACATATACATATGCATATACATATACATATACATATACATATACATATACATATACATATACACATACACATCTACCATTGCTACTTTTGTAGCCAGCTGCTGATGCTCAAAAACATTTATTCATGCCCCAACAACAACCGCTATTAACGTCAACATCCCGCTGCTGACATCACTACTATTGTCACTGCTGACGTTATCAACAAAACAAGAAAAGGGAACAGGGAAGAAGAAACTGTACAGTAGGAGCCCTACATACAACGTGGTGGCAACTGTTGACATCAGCCGTCCTAGGCTGACGTCACTGCTGACATCAGCAGCACAAAAAAAACAAAGAGAGGGGGCAACAAAACCCACCATGGCTAACAGCCCCAGTGGGGAGGGGTCCTCCTCCGTTGCGAGGACCCCCAGGAGAGGTACCCCCCCCCCTTTTCTGCAACAACTGTAGTAGTTAAAACAGCAACAACAGCAGCAACAGCAATATCAGTAGCAACAGCAATATCAATAGCAGCAACAACAGCCCACAGGCGTCGTCAGTGGCACCCTTGACACCATGGATGACATTCAGCAGCAGCTCGCCGCCTTGACGCTTTAACTTGGAGTAGTGTAGCCACGGGCCTAACAGACTTCCACCGATGCCCCACCGGCGTTCATTCCACCTTCGCATGCCAGCCCCGCTGTGTCTACTGCTACGCACTACCTGGCACAGCAGCAGACTCAGCGGCAGCGGCAGACAGAGGCAAAAGGATTTTGAGACGCCGCCCTCGCCACTTCAGGCTAGCAAGCAGTCCGGAGCTGGGAGCTCAGCTTCCGCACCTGGGTGTAGGGTGAGGGCTTATGGGGCCATTACACTCTTCCGTACAACTCCAATCAGGCCGACCAGCTGTATGAAGATGGTTGCACCGTCCGCTCCCTTGTCCCCATCGGTCCACTGGCTTTCCACCTAGCCTTAGAGCCCTTTCTTGGTGACTTCACTGCTGGATACACCCCAAACCCTGCAGCCGCGTGGCATGTCTGTACCCGTCCCCATTGCATGTCCAGTGAGGTTGAGACCAGCCGTCTGCTACGTAAGTTCAACTCCCTCCACATGGGGGAGACCGAGACAGTCACCACTTACTGGTAGCAGGCTGAGGACATCCTCCGTCGCCTCAGCACCTCTACTCCACCCCCTCTAGCCACACTCCTCACCATCAAACGCGGTACCACTGGCGTGTACACAGACGTCTTCGTGCACTACGCCCAAGATATCCTCTCCACCATGGTGGCCCAGGGTGCCCTCATGCACTGGGCATACGAGCTCTTCCACCGGATTCACGAAGCTCATCTGGAGTCCCGCCTCTAGCACACAGAGGCCCTTGTCTCCCTTGCCGTCACCTTAGTGGCCATCACTTCCCCCGCAGCAGCTACCTCCACTAGCTCCTTGTTGCATGGGAAGAAGAAGAAATAGAGCAAGAAGGGCAAGGGTCAGCAATAGCAGCAATAGCAGCCGTCGATTGGGTCCAACGGTGGTGGCTCGATCTGCCACAACTGTGGCCAGCCAGGGCACGGGTGGTACACGTGCCCACTACCGAAGGACGAGAGGCGCGTCATCGCCACCATGCCTTGCCAGCGGGAGCACCGTCTTGCCTCTGACGCCGTAACAGCCGCTGCACCTGACACCTCAACCCCGTCCAGTAACCCCACTCCTCCGACCGCCTCACCGGTCCCGCAGAGGCCAGCTGCACAGTAGCATCACCCACAGCCGTCGGTGCCTCTGTTTCCTTCACCAGGAACGTCCTCCTTCTATCCAGGCTCAAGCGCTCTCACTCCACACTCATTCTACACTCCCGGGCCATCCACACACGAGCGTTAGCTGGAGCAGTTCATTGCGCTTCAGCTCGGCCTTCCTCGCCTTCCCCCCGAGGGAAGTGCGAGTTGCGTCACTTCGTGCTTGTCCCCCTCACCCTGCTTGACTCAGATTGAGCTACGGTTATGTCATGCTTCTTTGTCTGTCTTGCCGTCTTCCATGATTTCCTCTGCCCCCCTCCAGGACGATGTTGCATGGCCTGATAACTTCCACACTCGGTTTGCACCCCCTTGCACCGAGTCCACGTCTCTTGCTTGCTGTCATGTGACTTTTAGTGATCTGGTGACTCCGGTCCATGACCCTATAGAGACCTGGATCATCGACTCCGGCACCACGCATCACATGACGGCCTCTTGTAAGGCTTTTAGTATTCTTAGTCCTGTTGGCAATGTCTCCAATGTCTGGACGGGATCCGGACAGGTGCTACCTGCCTGAGGCGTCGGCATCGTCTGTTTCTGTGGTCCTGCCGATGATGTCTTCGTGACCGATGTTCTTTTTGTTCCGAGACTTGAGCTTAGCCTCCTGTCCATTACTGTCCTTGACCGCATGAGCATGGACGTTGTGCACTCACGAGCTGTTGGTACTATGTCGTTGCGTCCGTTTGCTTTCTTCATTCTTCACGCCACTGCCCGTGGCAACCTATGGCATGTTCCTCGCATGCCCTCCTCTCCATCCATCCCCTCCCCATCGTCCGCCACAGGCCATGTGACTGTCACGAGGACACTCTCTCCGTAGCACACCCATCTCCTGCACCACCGCCTTTGCCACGTCCACTCTATTGCTATCGATAGCATGCTCCGCACCTTGCCGGGAAAGGGCCTTTCCACAAATACCTCCCCTTGGCCGTGCCCCATGGAGTGCATCACTTGCGCTCAGGGCAAGATGCACCGGTCCATATACCCTCAGTCTTCCTCTCCTGCGTCCGCCTCTGTAGACGTAGTCCACTCCAATGTCATGGTTCCCCTCCCTACCGAGTATGTCAGTGACCGTGGCCAATATGTCCTCACCCTTACCGATGAATACGCTCGCTACCATTGGGTCTTCTGCCTTCGGCAAAAGACCCAGTGGTAGACCAAGGATAAGCCAGTCCTGAATGGTGCGAGCAACATCGCCCTTTTGCTGAAGGCAGAAGAGCGATGTCGCACACACCATTGAGGACTGGCTTATCCTTGTGGAGTGCGAGTGTGGTCAATCTCTTTGCCACTTTCGCTCCGCTCGCAGTGGTGAGTGCATGGGCAAGACCACGACGTTTCTCGCTTCCCATGGTGTCCACTAGGAGATTTCACCACCCTACACGCTCGCGGAAAACGGTGTCTTCGAGCGGTGGAACCGCACTATGGCCGACGCCGTCCGCACCATGCAGGTTGAGTTTGGTCTCTCCGATGGCTTCTCCTTTGAAGCCATGGATTTCATTACATGGGTTTGGAGACGGATTCCCCACGGGCCTCTTCCCCGCCAGTCCACATCGTACCTGTATTGGTGTAGTCAGCGTGCTGACCTCCGCCCGCCTTGCGTCTGGGTCTGCGTGGCCATCTTATGGCTACCCGCCCTGTAGCAGGACGGCAAGCTCTCCCCTCGTAGTCTTCCTTTCACTTTTCTTGTCGTCTCTCATCACTCCTAGGCCTAGCGCTTCTGGGATCCATCCCAACGTCGTTGAGTCCCGTGACACCTTCTTCTTTGAGGAGTTGTTTCCACGCTATCTTATTTGCTCCAGCTAATCCATGTCCCTCCCGTCGCATTGGGGAGTGGTGAGTCTGTCCTCCGTCTTATCGCTTCCGGGTGTCACATCACTTTGCCCCTTTGAGCCGGTAGCCCCAGTCGCACCCACTGACCCCTCCAAGCCAGCAGCTCTAGTTGTGTCCGTTAGCCTCTCGGGCCCAACAGCCCTAGTTGCACGCGCTAGCCTCTTGGGGCGAGCAGCCCCAGTTGCGCCCGCTAGCCTCTCGGGGTCAGCAACCCCAGTTGCGCCCACCGGCCTCTCGAGGCCAGCAGCCCCAGTCACGTCCGCTGGCCCGTCCGGACCAGCACTCCCAGATGCGCCTGCTGGCCCCTCTGGATGGGCAGTACCAGTCGCACCCGCTGGCCCCTCTGGACCAACATCCCCATTTGCACTTGCTGGCCCCTCGAGGCCAGCAGCCCCAGCTGTGCCCGCCACATCCTCGAGACTGGCATCCCCAGTCGCGTCCGCCGGCGCCTTCGGGCTCCGGTCACGCCTACTCGCCCCTCCGGGCAAGCAGCTCCAGTCGCGCCTGCTGGCCCCTCCGAGCCAGCAACCACAGTCGCGTCCGCTTGCCCCTCCGTGCTAGCATTCGCATCTGCCTCTGTTAGCTCGTCGGACTCAGAGCCATCTCCTGCTCCGCCGCGCTACATGCGTGGCCCAGGCGGTAGCCTTCGACCGAGGCTGTCAGTGAGCGCGCAAACCGCCGCACCACGACCTATGGCGCCTTGAAACCCTGTTACTCCACATGTCTCCTCCACTCCTACGGTCATGAGTGGGGACCCTGGCACCAAGGCTCTCTGTCTGACCACTTCGGCCATCATTGCAGACCTTTACCTATGCTCCACACTGGGCTATGCCATGCTCCATCACGAGCATCGGTATGCCATTATGGCTGTACTCGCGTGCATTCCACCTGGAGAACCCAGGTGCCGTTACGCACACTCTCTCAGTCCACTCCATATCACGGCCGGAGAACCCAACCGCCCTACAGGATGCTCGAGCCTCCGCTGAGGCCGCACATTAGGATACTGCCTACGCTGACGAGCTAGCTGCTATCTGGGAGCACCACGTGTATGACCTTGTCAACCTCCCTCCAAGGCGGAAGGCCATCGGTGCCAAGTGGTCTTCCGACATAAATGGAAGCTAGACGGGTCCTTGGAAAAGTACAAGGCCCGCCTCACAGCCAAGGGGTTTGCTCAGGTCCTCGGGGTTGATTACGACTAGATCTTTTCCCCGGTTGGTCGGTTCTCCACTAGCCGGGCGCTCTTCAGCCTGGTTGCACAGCATGGGTAGGAGCTGCATCAGATGAACGTGAGCAACACTTTCCTTCATGGCTTGCTGGAGGGTGATGAGCTCTACATGGTGCAGCCCCCAGGCTTCGACGACGGCACTGGGAGAGTCTGGCGGCTGTAGAAGGCCCTTTATGGCCTGAAGTAGTCGCCTTGGTGCTGGAACCAGGAGATATGCAGCATGCTCCTCCGTAGTGGCCTCTTGCGCAGCACCGCTGACCCTGTACTGTTTGTCAGCCCGTGAGGCCAGACCTTCACTGTTGTTCTGGTCTACATCAATGATTTCCTCATTGCGTCACCAGACATGGCTGCCATCCAGTGTGTCAAGGATCTGCTACACACTGCCTACCAGATGAAGGATCTCCGATGTGCCCGAGTCTTCCTGGGCATGGAACTCGTGCATGATCGCTCCAAGCATGGTTGCGTCGTCTGTTGTCCAAGTTGCATCAGTCCGTCGCATCAATCACGTCGCATTGTGACAATGAGAGTGCCATGGCCATCGCCGACAATGACGGCATGCATCACACATGCATAAAGCATATCAACATTGAGTATCACTATGTGTGTTCGTTGTCGCATGACGGCAATATCAGCATTGTGTGGATTGAGGCAGCACGGTAGCTGGCTGACTTCTTGACCAAGGCGATGAAGTGGGGACAAGACGTCAACATGGGGGCAAGACGTTGATAATGTTTCATCCGTACTGGCCATTGTAGCCATAATTTCCCAAAGCACCAAAAGTGGGGGCGACCTGGCCACAACTTTCCAAAATGGGGGCGACCTAGCCATTTTTCTCACAATGGGGGTGTCTCCAACATGTCGGAGCGAGAATGGGGGCAACTTACAAAGTCGCTCCATGCCCAGGGACTTAAAAAAACCTGCCCTGCCCATTTGAATCACCATGCTGGATCAGCGGCATACGCCGCTGATCAAGCATGACGAGGTGGGGCATGTGGAACCCCCTCACGAGTCTTGCTCCCATGTGAGAATCGCGATCGAGCGATGAGATCTTTGTGTTGTTTTTTTCCACAGATAAACCCCCTAGTTTGATTTAGGATTTCATGTTTTGCGCGGGCTCCACCCTCGTAAAACGTACAAAACCCTAAATCAAACTAGCGGGTTTGCGCGTAAAAAAAACAAAGCTCATCTCTCGGTCACGATAAAACAAAAACGTCCGTTTTCGAGATCGAACCAAAACGCTCCATTTTTTCGTTTCCCTTTTGGGCGAAACATAACGGTTTTGCATACAAACCTTAGTCAAACCCTACCCCGAATGGCATTAAGAATTTCATTGTTTCATTTTTGTGCGGGCTCTTGCTGGGCCCCGTGGTTGCGGGACCCCGCAGGTTCCCTTTCAACGCATGGGGAGTCTCGAACCCCCCATGCGAACCAACGCTGCATGCGATGCAACGTCGACATGCTAACGTCAGAGCGAGTGATGACGTTAGCATGTCGACGTTGCATCGCATGCAGCGTTGACATGCTGCGTTTTCTTGCTGTTTG
This sequence comes from Penium margaritaceum, assembly GCA_023375785.1. NCBI lineage: Eukaryota > Viridiplantae > Streptophyta > Zygnematophyceae > Desmidiales > Peniaceae > Penium > Penium margaritaceum. The sequence continues at coordinate 7,411 of SZWC01013879.1, forward strand.
TGGCTAAAACGTTAGTATTCTCAAGTGAGTGGGTAGGGGAGTCTTATTCTTCCGAACACAGGGTAAGGCATACTCACATTCGAAACACATGGAAGGCACTTCCCATAACTGTTCAGAACTCGGGTGAGTACTCTGAATCATCCTGAGAAAAAAAAACAGCACCTTTGCAAAAACACTTCCAAATGATTGGGGTAATACGGTAATGGGTTTGGGCCGGTTTTCGACAAAGTGACACTGTCATGTGTCACCCGCCGTGCACCATGACAGGTGTCTACATTGTTTACTTGTTATTGGTCAACTCTCTACATTACTACGCTACTTGAGCTTATGAGAACTTGCACGTCTCCCTAACCTCACCATTGTTCCATGCACCAACTTACTTGCTAGTGCGTGAGCTGACAGTGTCGCCACATCATTAACAGCAAGGCTAAGAATCTCTCCAACAGATTCTCATCTTGAAGGGAAGTAAGGGACTTGCCAAATGCTAGATGAGAAGTTCAGAACATGCCACAATAGAGATATCACTATAACAGTGTTGAATGTTTTAAGTCTTGGTCATGCCTATTTATCATATCAATGAATCTTGAGTGTGCACATGAGAAACAGGTCCTCAGATTGATGGGTGATTCATTATGTTGTGATTTGTGACGTTCGTGTTCAGTTTACTATGACCACTCGGCCGTGTCCATATCCATACTCGTGCAGATCCCGGAGGTAGGCCCTGGTGACACCAGTGTAATGACTGGCAGCGGACTACCGGCTTGGAGTTGGCCGATTACCGCTCCAGAGCCCCAGATGCTGTCGGGACTCTGTGCTGTCCTTTCTACAGCTTGCGGGCGTCTTTCCGCGGACTGGTCATGAGCCCTATTTGCATGTTTTTACATTGTATGTCCACCGTCTCATGATGGATGCATGCATGTGACCAGTCGTAGCGTCCGTCTTTTGATCCTGCACGTCTAGGTTCAGCCGGCGTAGCATTCTAACATGTGTGTGTAGAGTTACGGCCAAAACAGTGGTTTTGGACCGGTTTTAGGACAGCTCTTGGACTGCCGCGTTCGACACCCGCCGTGCACCGTGGCAGGTATTTATGCCTTGGACCTGTCATTTGTTATCTCTCTTTGCATATGCTATTGAAGCATTCTGACACTTTGTCTTGTGTCTCCTAGCCAAACCCTTGCCGTTGTGTCCACGACCTGTGACTGTCGGCACCGTCTGACCTGGCACTGACACCTAGTCAGCGGCTGTGTTGCTAGGAAGCTTCCACGCATTTTCTCATGGTATCAGAGCAGTGAGACAGTTCTCACTGAGCTGCGCAACGGAGACGCAGCAGAGCAGTAGCAGTGAGAGTCACCACTGTAGTAGATACCTTGGGGCCTGTTGGAGACAACCGGTCGAAGTCAGCACAGCCCTCACCCACCACGTGAGATCGCAGCACCGCTATTGCCACCGTGCCATCAGCAGCAGCAGAGGCAATAGCAGTAGTGTAGCAGCAGCAACAACAGTGCGTGGTGGCTACACTAAACGCATCCGCCATCCACAGCCGTAGTGGACAAAGCAGCAGCGGCTGCAGCAGTAGTGGCGACAGCAGCATCGCAGCAGCAACGGCCGCAGCAAAAGCGCAGCAGCAGCAGCGGCAACAGCAGCGCAGCAGCAGCAGTCGCATCCGCGGCGGCAACAGCAGCGGCAGTGGCAGCAGCAGCAGCGCAGTAGTGGCAACAGCAGCAGCGCGCGCCGGCGGTAGTGAGTAGCAGCCACAACGCGTAGCAGTAGCAGTAGTAGCAGCAGTAGCAACAACAGCACAGCTGTTGCTGCCACCACTACATACGCAGCTACACAGGTGCTGTTGCAGCAAACAGCACAGCTACAGCAAAAGCTGAGTGGAAGCTGCTGCGCAACTTCCGCATAGCTTTTGTGCACCTTCCGAGCAGCCGCCGCGGAGCGGCTGCACACTCGTAAAGAGTTGCGATTCAGAAAAAAAAAAGAAAGAAAAGAAAAAAAGAAAGGGAGGGGAGGCGAGCTGATGTGAGCAATTTTGCTTGCTGACGTCATCAGGTCGTGTTGATGTTAGCAACCACCTGCTGACGTCAGCACCATAGCCAATTCTTTGGCCGGAGAGTCAAAAGTTACCACCGTCTCAACTCCTCGAGAAACGCTGGTGGTTTTGAAATCCGACAAACTTGACCTATCGCCCCATATTGAGCGACGACATGAGCCTGTCCGAAAACAAGGAGAAGGGACCAGGCGACCCCTCCTCCTCTTCATCTGGTGTACTGAGTCCACGCTCGTAGGCCATTGAAGGCCTACAAAGCCAGCAGGATGAGGTGCGACGCCTCTAGAGAGAGCAGACTGACGCTATCCGTACGCTGACTGAGCTTCTGCGTGCTCAGTCCATGACTCCTCAGCGAGCTTCTAAGGGAGCTGCCGGCGTCGCGGTCTCTACCTTGTAGTCGGCTCAGGCACCCGTGACAGGCGCTCGACCTGTCCTATCACCTGCTGACCTCCTGGATGATGAGCCACTCATGCAAGGCATTATGGATGATTCCCCGGCTCAGGAGATTTGAGTTCTTGAGGAGCGCCTCCGTCAGCTGCAGAAAGGCACCCGATCTCCTCCATTTTCCCCAATACTATTGTCACCTAACAAACCCGGTAACCATCCTCTTACGGGATTCTTTCCCGTCTCTTGTCCTACTCAGCCTGTGGTTGCTCTCCCCACAGAGCGGCAGCCCAAGGACTTTGAGGCACCACCTCCACGGTACATCAGTGAGGATGGCTTCGACTGCTGGGAGATCATGTTTCAGGTGTGGGCTACTTCTGAGGGAGTGTGGCCTTACTACCACAGCCCGTACCAGCCTACAGACCCAGCATAGGTACTCACAGCAACCCGGGCCATGCGTGGATTCCTCTACGCCATGCCACGCGAGACCGTCGTCGACTTCTGCCTCTTTCTTGGCGAGGCCGGCACAGGCACCGGCGCCTATCCCTATGGAGGTTGGGATCTGGCCTTGTCCCTGTTGGCCGCAGAGACGCACGCCACTCGTGCATCACACATTCGTGCTTTCCATTCACTCCGTCAGGGGCGTGTGCAGCCTGTAGGAGATTACTGGCGACGCGCCATGTGCATCTACACGCGTTTGGGGACCTCAGGAGGCACACAGCCGTGGGCGCTTTGTACGATTATGCTCAGAGTTTGCCTCGAGTACACTGACATCTTCACACAGTACATCAACGCTGTCCTCGAGCCCTTCTCAGCCACTTTGCAGCTACTTCCTTCGGCGCATCAGCTCTTCCTTCAGGTGACCTCAGCCCGCAAGGCAGCCGTAGTCCATCAAGAGACTTCCCTTGCTGCAGCAGCCATCACATCACCACCATCTTCCCTCTTGCAGTCTCCCTCTTTCTCCTCCATCAATTCCTTATCTTCCTCTTCCTCTTCGATCCCATCTACACCCACGCAGACACACGGCGTTGCAGCAGCCGCCCAGGGGAAGAAGAAGAATAAGAAGTGTGGATCAGGTCAGCACCAGTCATCATCCAGTGGTAGCAATGGTCGTCTTATGCACTGCTACAACTATGGAGGCAACCATTGCTACAACGAGTGCCAGCAGCCACTTGACTGGGCGCGGATCAGTCGTGGGCTCTAGGCTGCTCATGCTTGCCATTCCACGTCTGGCACGTCACCCGGATCCTCCTCCGGACGCGCGGCGGCAACAACTGCACCTGTTCCTGCCTCCTCACCGGCAAGCAGCAGCGATCCGGACCCGCACGACCGCACCATTGCCGAGCTTCGCCACCTTCTGGCGCTCCGCTTTCAAGGAGGTGCGAGTGTGTTTTCATCATCGGGTGGTTCATAGACTCTTTGTTTGTTTGTTCTTCTGGCTCGTGATGACGCGTGTGCGGGAGCATAGTCTACATGTGATGATGATGGGCCTGACTGCACCGAGTGGATTCATGAGTCTCATCTTTGTGTTGTGCGTCGTTCCTCCCCACTGACGGCTCACCGTCCCGATGATGCCAAGTGTTCCATTGCTCCTTGTATAGTGACATCCACCAGCCATGTCTCCGGTGGCACTTGGATTATCGATTCTGGTGCCACCCATCACATGACGTGCCGTCGTAGTGACTTTGTTGTTCTCGGTCCTGACACGTCTGTCCGTTCCGTTCATGCAGGGTCTGGTCAGTCCTTGCTAGTCCATGGTATTGGGGTTGTATGCTTCGATGGTCCATCTGGCCCCTTCTACCTTTCCCACATGTTGTTTGTGCCTGATCTTGAGCTCAGCTTGCTTTCTTCGCGTGCCTGCACCTTGATGGGTCTCTCTGTGGAGCATACCGCTGACTTAGTGACTGTGACAAATACTGACACCCGCAGTGTCGTCCTATGTGCTTCAGTCATAGATGATCTGTATCGCATCGCTCGGCCCTCCTGCCCTTGCCCTTCCTCTTCCTCCGGTCGTGTCTTTGTCACTGGTGTTCTATCTGCGGAACACCAGAGGTTGCTTCATCGCCGTCTGTGTCACATGGGCTCTGATACTATGTCAAAGCTCATTCAGAAACAACCCGATCTGGGTATTGACATGGCTTCTTTCAAGAAGCCACCCAAGACTAACTGTCTTTTTTTTGCTCAGGGTAAGATGCACCGGTGCACCTACCCTGACTCTTGTTCCCGAGCGCTTCGGCCTCTCGAGTTGGTTCACTCATACCTTCTCGGCCCTCTCCCGATCGAGTCCCTATCCGAGAGGAGCCGGTATGTTCTGACTCTGACTGATCACTTTGCCCGGATGCGGTGGGTCTATAGCCTACATCAGAATAGCGACGCCGCCCTTGCTGTTTGACTCTGGCTAGTGATGGATGAGCGTCAGTCCCACCACACGCTACATACCTTCCGCTCGGATCGTGGCGGCAAGTTCCTTGGCGAGATGGACTCCTTCTTTGCTGAGCACGTGATTTTTCACCAGGTCTCCGCTCCTGCTACCCTCAAGCCAAACGGTGTATTTGAGCGTTGAAACCACACCATGGAGGATGCGGTTCGCGCCATGCAGTCTGAGTGCAGTCTCCCAGAGTATTTTGTCTTTGAGGGTTTTGCCTACCTGAATTGGGTCTTGAACCGCCTCCCGCAGGATCCGCTTTCGGACCATATAACACCGTACGAGCTCTGGTTTGGACACCGTGCTGACCTTTGTCTCGCTCGCGTCTGGGGCTCCCTGGCCTCCGTCTGGTACACCGAGGACCAGGAGGGGTCCAAGGTCTCACCTCGGGGCCGCTTGTGTATCTTCATAGGCATTTTCCCCCGGTCGAAGGCCTGGCGCTTCTGGGACCCTACTCATCGTCGCGTCATTGAGTCCTGCGACGCGCTGTTTTTTTAGTCTCTAACATACCGTGACCTAACTTTGATCAGAGCACTCTCCGCCATCCATGTTCCTTCCTGTGAGGATTCTCCGTGGATGGGGGAGACTTCCACCCCAGGGAGCACCTCTCATCAGGCTGATGTGCCTGCTCCAGCTGTCACACCCAGCCCCGTGTTCCCCACACACGCATCTCCTTGCACGACGTCTCCGGCTGCCTCCTCTTAGCCCTCACGACCTGTGGTCGCACTTTTCCCTGAGCTTGAGGTGCGTCCCTCGACCTCAGGTTACTCCCATGAGCCCGGTGGCCGTCTTTGACCACTGGATTCCGGAGCTCAACGAGCGTCGGGCCCCAGACCCAGGCGCTCAACTCGCAGCATCGCGAGTGGTGACCCCGGCACAAAGGCCCTAGGCCTGAGTGTCCACACTGAGCTCAGAGTCGTACATCCAGCGTGGCCCGTAGGGCACGACCTCGTCACTCGCGAGTTCCATATCGCTTGTGACGCAGCAGCTGATCTTGTGGTCGTCAGGCCCGGCACTGAGGCGTGTGCACTTGCCAGGCAGAGTTCTCCCTCTATGGCACCCGACCCGGGCACACTGAGGGAGGCTCTCTCATCACAGGATGCTCATGTTTGGCCTGCTACCTACGAGGATCAGCTTCACGCTATCCGAGAGCACAGAGTCTACGAGCTTGTCGACCTTCCTCCTGGGAGGAAGGCTATTCAGGTCAAGTGGGTCTCGCAAGAAGGTGAAGCCGGATGGCTCACTGGAACGCTACAAGGCCCGCTTGGTTGTCAAGGGGTACTCTCAGATTGAGGGATTCGATTACACTGACACTCTTTTCCCTGTCGGCCGCATGACCTCAGCTCGAGCTGTGTTTGGTGTGTGGCTCAGTATGATTGGGAACTGCACCAGATGGATGTGAACAATGCCTTCCTCCATGCCTCTCTGGATGAGGAGATTTACGTGGCTCAACCACCGCGCTTTGAGGCCGGTGACAAGATCTGGCCCTTGCGCAAGTCCTTGTACGGCCTCAAGCCGTCTCCGCGGTGTTGGAACCGGGATATCACCGGTACCTTGACTCATGCAGGATACGTACAGAGTGAGGCAGACCCCTCTCTTTTCATCCTACAGATACCCGAGCGGTTCACCGCCATCCTGGTCTATGTCAATGACCTTCCGTTTGTGTCTCCATCCGTGGAGGCCGTGAAGGAGGCCAAGGCTGTCCTGCATACTGCCTACAGGATGAAGGACCTTGGTCCTTCATCGGTGTTTCTCAGTATGGAGATCATGCGAGATCGCAGACATCGGACACTGTTGTTGCATCAGGCCCGATACGCACGAGTCATGGGGGAGTGCTTTAGCGATCTCCTCGGTGCAATGCCCTCTGCTTCCACAACTCTTATACCCGATGGGCAGGATACTTTGAAGGTGGCCCTACACAACTGGGGGAGACAGTGGACGTGACCTTGTACCTCCGTCTCATTAGATCTCTGATGTACCTGGCCACTACCACGCGTCCTGACATCGCGTTTGCCGTCAACCTCCTCGCTCGGTTCTCGTAGGCTCCACGTGCAAGAGCCCTTCATGCGGTTGTGCAAATGTTGCGGTACGTGGTCTCCACGCCGTACCTCGGACTCTATTTTCCTCGACAGTGTTTGGTGGTGCTTGACGGCTACACCGACAGCGACTGGGTTTGGAGCCCAGATGGGCGCAGCCATACTCGCTACGTGTTTCTTGGCGTAGCAAGAAGCAAGGCTGCATCGCACGTAGTTCGTTGGAGGCAGAGTATATTGCTTTGGCCGCAAGGGCTGCTGAGGCAGTATGGCTGCAACGCTTGTTTGTTGAGCTTGGGCAGTCAGTACTCGCCATTTTGCTGTGTTGCGGCAACCGGAGTGCTCTTGTCATTGCGGAGAACTCCGGTGTCTTTCATGCTCACACAAAGCACATTGCGATTAAGCATCACTTCGTTCGTGATCTGATGGAGCGACGCGTGATATCCGTCATGTGGGTTGGCACTGACATGCAGCGTGCTAATTTCTTCACAAAGGCACCTGCTCGCGGAAAGTTCCTGGTGGCCATTTGTTCTATTACGCTTCGTCCCATGCTTGAGAGTGCTGAAGTGTGGGATATGCGTCTGTGCCTCATCTGTTTGTATCACTCACTATTGTGTTTATACCAGTGCTGCACGTGTATGGACGTGCATACCATCGGGTCACGGGGGAGTGTTGCGATTTGTGACGTTCGTGTACAGTTTATTGTGACTACTCGGCCGTTTCCATACTCGTGCAGATCCTTGAGGCTAGCCCTGGTGACACCGGTGCGACGACTGGCAGCAGACTACCGGCTTGGAGCTGGCTGACTACCGCTCCAGAGCCCCAGATGCTGCCGGGACTCTCTGCTGTCCTTTCTACAACTTGCACGCATCTTTCGGCGGACTGGCCATGCGCCCTATTTACATGGTTTTACATTGCATGTCCACCGTCTCATGATGGATGCATGCATGTGACCAGTCGTAGCGTCTGTATTTTGATCCTGCACGTCTAGGTTCAGCCGGCGTAGCATTCTGACATGTGTGCGCAGAGTTACGGCCAAAACAGTGGTTTTGGGCCAGCTTTAGGACAGCTCTTGGACTGCCGCGTTCGACACCTGCCTTGCGCCAAAGCAGGTATGTATGCCTTGGACTTGTCATTTGTTATCTCTCTCTGCATATGCTATTGAAGCATTCTCACACTTCGTCTTGTGTCTCCTAGCCAAACCCTTGCCGTTGTGTGCACGACTTGTGACTGTCGTCACCGTCTGACCAGGCACTGACACCTAGTCAGCGGCTGTATTGCTAGGAAGCTTCCAGCCATTTTCTCATGGTATCAGAGCAGTGAGACAGTTCTCACTGAGCTGTGTGGCAGAGACGCAGCAGCGCAACAACAGTGAGAGTCACGACTGCAGCAGATTCCTTGGGGCCCGTTGGAGACAGCCGGTCGCTGTCAGCGCAGCCCTCATCAACCACATGAGATTGCAGCATCGTTGTTGCCACCGTGCCATGAGTAGTAGCAGAGGCAGAAGTAGTAGTGTAGAAGTAGCAACAGCGGTGCGTTGCGGCTATAGTGAGCACAGCCGCCATCCACAGCCGCAGTGGGAACAGTAGTAGCGGCGGCAGCAGCAACGGCAGCAGGAGCAGCGCAGCAACTGCAACGGCAGCAACAGCGCAGCAACAGCGGCGGCAAGAGAAGCGCGGCAGCAGCACTGGAAGCCGCGATGGCAACAGCAGGGCAGCAGCGGCAGCAGCAGCAGCAATAGCGCAGTAGTGGCAGTAGCAGCAGCGCGCGGCGGCGGCAGCGAGCAGTAGCCACAGTGCGCAATAGCAGTAGCAGCAACAGCACAGCCACTACTGCCACTGCTGCATATGCAGCTACACAGCTGTTGCTGCAGTTGACAGCGTAGCTTTAGCAGCAGCTGAGCAGAAGCTGCTGCGCAGCTTCCTTGCAGCTTTCGCACAGCCGCCGCGAAACGGCTGCATGCTCGCGAAGAGTCACAAGAAAGAAAAACAAGAAAGAAAAGAAAAAAAGAAAGGGAGGGGAGGCAAGCTGACGTCAACAATTTCGCTTGTTGACGTCATCAGGTCGTGCTGATGTCAGCAACCACCTGCTGAGGTCAGCACCATACTAAGCCAAATTTTTGGCCGGACAGTCAAAAGTTGCCAGCCTCTCAACTCCTCGAGAAATACTCACGGTTTTTAAATCCGACAAACTTCATCTGTCACCCCATATTGAGCGACGACATGAGCCTGTCCGACAACAAGGAGAAGGGACCAGGCGACCCCTCCTCCTCTTCATCTGGTGTACTAAGTCCACGCTCGCAGGCCATTGAGGACCTGCGAAGCCAGCAGAACGAGATGCATCGCCTCCAGAGAGAGCAGACTGACACTGTCCGCACGTTGACTGAGCTTCTGCGTGCTCAGTCCATGACTCCTCAGCGGGCTTCTGAGGGAGCTGTCGGCGTCACGGTCTCTACCCAGCAGACGGCTCAGGCACCCGTGACAGGCGCTCGACCTGTCCCACCACCTGGTGACCTCCTGGATGATGAGCCACTCATGCTAGGCATTACGGATGATCTCCGGCTCAAAAGATTCAAGTTCTTGAGGAGCGCCTCCGTCAGCTGCATAAAGGCACCCGAACTCCTCCGTTTTCCCCGATACGATCATCACATGAGTACCCTGGTGACCATCCTCTTACAGGAGTCTTTCCCGTCTCTCGTCCTACTCAGCCTGTGGTTGCTCTCCCCACGGAGCGGCAGCCCAAGGACTTTGAGGCACGACCTTCACGGTACATTAGTGAGGATGGCTGGACTGCTGAGAGATCATGTTTCTGGTGTGGGCTACTTCTGAGGGAGTGGTGCCTTACTACCACAGCCCGTACCAGCCTACACACCCAGCACAGGTACTCACAGCAGCCCTAGCAATGCGCATACTCCTCTATGCCATGCCACGCGAGACCGTTGTCGACTTCCGACCCTTCCTTGGCGAGGCCGGCACAGGCACCGGCGCCGATCCCCAATGAGGTTGGCATCTGGCCTTATCCATGCTGGCCGCAGAGACGCACACCACTCGTGCATCACACTTTCGTGCTTTCCATTTGCTCCGTCAGGGGCCTGCGGAGCCTGCAGCGGATTACTGGCAACGCGGCATGCACATTTACACGCGTTTGGGGACCTCATGAGGCACACAACTGTGTGCGCTTCGTAGGATTATGCTCGGAGTCTGCCTTGAGTACACCGACATCTTCACACGGTACAACAACACTGTCCTCAAGCCCTTCTCAACCACTTTGCAGCTACTTCCTTGGGCGCATTAGCTCTTCCTTCACGTGACCTTAGCCCACAAGGCAGCCGTAGTCCATCAGGAGACTTCCCTCATTGTAGCAGCCATCGCATCACCACCATCTTCCCTCCTGCAGTCTCCCTCTTCCTCCTCCATCACTTCCTTATCTTCCTCTTCCTCTTCGACCCCGTCTTCACCCACGCAGACAGAGGGCGTTGCAGCAGCCGCCCAAGGGAAGAAGAAGAACAGGATGCGTGGATCAGGTCAGCAGCAGTCATCATCCTGTGGTAGAGTGGCTGTTCTGTGCATTGCTACAACTATGGAGGCGCCCATCGCTACACCGAGTGCCAGCAGCCGCTTGACTGGGCGCGGATCACTCATTAGCTCCAGGTTGCTCATGCTCTCCATTTCACGTCTGGCACGTCACCCGCATCCTCCTCCGGACGCGCGATGGCCAAGACTGCAACTGTTCCTGCCACCTCACCGGCAAGCAGCAGCGATCCAGACCCGCACGACCGCACCATCGTCGAGCTTTGCCACCTTCTGGCGCTCCGCTTTTAGGGAGGTGCGAGTGTCTTGTCATCGTTGGGTGGTTCACAGACTGTTTGTTCGTCCGTTCCTATGGCTCCTGACGACGCGTGTGGGGGAGCACAGTATGCATGTGATGATGATGGGTCTGGCTGCACCGAGTGGATTCATGAGTCTCATCTTTGTGTTGTGCGTCGTTCCTCCCCACTGACGGCTCAGCGTCCCTCTGATGCCGAGTGTTCCATTGCTCGTTGTACAGTGACGTCCACCAGCCGTGACTCCAGTGGCACTTGGATTATCGATTCTGGTGCCACCCATCACATGACGTGCCGTCGTAGTGACTTTGTTGTTCTCGGTCCTNCAGTATGCATGTGATGATGATGGGTCTGGCTGCACCGAGTGGATTCATGAGTCTCATCTTTGTGTTGTGCGTCGTTCCTCCCCACTGACGGCTCAGCGTCCCTCTGATGCCGAGTGTTCCATTGCTCGTTGTACAGTGACGTCCACCAGCCGTGACTCCAGTGGCACTTGGATTATCGATTCTGGTGCCACCCATCACATGACGTGCCGTCGTAGTGACTTTGTTGTTCTCGGTCCTGTCACGTCCATCCGTTCCGTTCATACAAGGTCTGGTCAGTCCTTGCTAGTCCATGGTGTTGGCATTGTATGCTTCGATGGTCCGTCTGGCCCCTTGTACCTTTCTGACGTGTTGTTTGTGCCTGATCTTGAGCTCAGCTTGCTTTCTGTGCGTGCCTGCACCTTGATGGGTCTCTTTGTGGAACATACCGCTGACTCAGTGATTGTGACTGCTACTGACACCCGCAAGGTCATCCTGAGTGCTTCAGTCATTGATGATCTATATTGCATTGCTCGACCCTCCTCCCCTTGCCCTTCCTCTTCCTCCGGTCGTGTCTTTGTCACTGGTGTCCTATCTGCGGAACACGAGAGCTTGCTTCATCACCGTCTGTGTTACGTGGGCTCCAACACTATGTCGAAACTCATTTGGACACAGCCTGCTCTCGGTCTTGACATGGCTTCTTTCGTGAAGCCACCCAAGACTGACTGTCTTTTTTGCGCTCAGGGGAAGATGCACCGGTGCACCCACTCTGACTCTTGTTCCCAAGCGCTTCGGCCTCTCGAGTTAGTTCACTCAGACCTTCTCGGCCCTCTCCCGATCGAGTCCCTATCCGAGAGGGGTCGGTATGTTCTGATTCTGACTAATGACTTTACCCGGATGCGGTGGGTCTACAACCTGCGTCAGAAGAGTGACGCCGCCCTTGCGGTTCACCTCTGGCTACTGATGGCTGAGCGTCAGTCCCGCCACACGCTACATACCTTCCGCTCGGATCGCAGCGGCAAGTTCCTTGGCGAGATGGACTCCTTCTTTGCTTAGCACGGGATTTTTCACCAGGTCTCCGCTCCTGCTACCCCCAAGCAAAACGGTGTATCTGAGCTTTGGAACCGCACCATGGAGGATGCGATTCGCGCCATGCAGTCTGAGTGCAGTCTCCCGGAGTCTTTTGTCTTTGAGGGTTTCACCTACATGACTTGGGTCTGGAACCGCCTCCCGCACGATTCGCTTCCTCACCATATTACACGATACAAGCTCTGGTTTGGACACCGTGCTGACCTTCGTCTCGCTCGCGTCTGGGGCTCTCTGGCCTCCGTCTGGTTCACCGAGAACCAGCAGGGGTCCAAGGTCTCACCTCCGGGCCGCTTGTGTGTCTTCATAGGCATTTCCCCCCGGTCGAAGGCCTGGCGCTTCTGGGACCCTACTCGTCGTCGCGTCATTGAGTCCCGCGACTCGCTGTTTTTCAAGTCTCTCACCTACTATGACCTGACTTCGATCACAGCACTCTCCGCCATCCATGTTCCTTCCTGTGAGGATTCTCCGTGGATGGGGGAGACTTCCACGCCAGCGAGCACCTCTCATCAGGTTGATGTGCGTGCTCCAGCTGTCACACCCAACCCCGTGTTCCCCACACACACATCTCGCACGACGTCTCCGGCTGCCTCGTCTTAGCACTCACGAGCTGTGGTCGCACCTGTCCCTGAGCCTGAGGTGCGTCCCTCGACCTCAGGTTACTCCCGTGAGCCCGGTGGCCATCTTTGACCACTGGATTCCGGAGATCAACGAGTGTTGGGCCCCGGACCCAGGCGCTCCTCTCACAGCATCGCGAGTAGTGACCCCAGCACAAAGGCCCTAGGCCTAAGTGTCCACATTGAGCTAAGAGAGGTACACCCAGCCAGTGCCGTAGGGCACGACCTCATCACTCACGAGTTCCATATCGCCTGTGACGCAGCAGCTGATCTCGTGGTCGTCAGGCCCGGCACTGAGGCGTGTGCACTTGCCACGTGTGTTCTCCCTTTATGGCGCCCGACCTGAGCACACTCAGGGAAACTCTCTCATCACAAGATGCTGACGCTTGGCATGCTGCGTGCGAGGATGAGCTTTGCGCTATGCGCGAGCACAGAGTCTACGAGCTTGTCGACCTTCCTCTTGGGAGGAAGGCTATTCAGGTCACGTGGGTCTCGCAAGAAGGTGAAGCCGGATAGCTCACTGGAACGCTACAAGACCCGCTTGGTCGTCAACGGGTACTCTCAGATTGAGGGAGTCGATTACACCGACACTTTTGTCCCTGTTAGCCGCATTACCTCAGCTCGAGCTGTGTTTGGTGTAGTGGCTCAGCATGATTGGGAACTGCACCAGATGGATGTGAACAATGCGTTCCTCCATGGCTCTCTGGATGAGGAGATTTACGTGGCTCAACCACCGGGCTTTGAGGACGGGGACAAGGTGTGGCGCTTGCGCAAGTCCTTGTACCGCCTCAAGCATTCTCCGCGGTGTTGGAACCGGGATATCACCGGCACCTTGACTCGTGCAGGATACGTACAGAGTGAGGGAGACCCCTCTCTTTTCATCCTACTGACACCCGAGCAGTTCACCGTCATCCTGGTCTATGTCGATGACCTTCCGTTCGCATCTCCGTCCCTGGAGACCGTGAAGGAGGCCAAGGCTATCCTGCACACTGCCTATAAGATGAAGGACCTCGGTCTTGCATCGGTGTTTCTCGGTATGGAGATCGTGCGAGATCGCAGACATCGGACACTGTTGTTGCATCAGGCCCGATACGCACGAGTCGTGGGGGATCGCTTTAGCGATCTCCTTGGTGTAGTGGCCTCTGCTTCTACACCTCTTACTCCCGATGGGCAGGATGCTCTGAAGGTGGATGACCCTACACAGCTGGGGAAGACAGTGGACGTGACCTTGTACCTCCATCTTATCGGATCTCTGATGTACCTGGCCACTACCACGCGTCCTGACATCGCGTTCGCCGTCAACCTCCTCGCTCAGTTCTCGCAAGCTCCACGTGCGAGAGCCCGTCATGCGGCTGTGCGAGTGTTGCGGTACATGGTCTCCACGCCGTACCTCACACTCTGTTTTCGTCGACAGTGTTTGGTGGTCCTTGACGGCTACACCAACAGCGACTAGCCTTGGAGCCCAGATGGGCGCAGCCGTACTGGCTACGTGTTTCTGCTCGATGGTACCGCTCTGTCTTGGCGTAGCAGGAAGCAGGGCTGCATCGAACGTAGTTCGTCGCAGGCGGAGTACGTTGCTTTGGGCGCAGGGGCTGCTAACGCAGTATAGCTGCAGCGCTTGTTTCTTGAGCTTGGGCAATCAGTACCCGCCATTTTGCTGTTGTGCGGCAACCAGAGTGCTCTCGCCATTGCGGAGAACTCCGGTGTCTTTAATGCTCGCACAAAGCACATTGCGATTGAGCATGACTTCGTTCGTGATGTGATGGAGCGACGCGTGATCTCCGTGTTGGTGTATGTGGCTTCCACCTGTCACGAGCGACGGCAAGGAGAGCAGCACTACAGGAGAGCGCGACGACATGATCCCAGATGTGGACCTCGGAGACACCGACGCGTCGGCAGGCGGTGGACCTCCACTCGGAGCTGACCGACTACTGCCCCAGCATCGTGGATGCTGTCTCGGACCTCCTGCAGGTTTTCTGCAGTCAATCCTCGATGCGGACACAGCTGGCACCGGAGCACCGACGAGTGGTGGCTCCATCCACCAGCAGCTGCCAGAGAGCTGCCATGACGCCCTGAGTGCTTGCCGGGGTGCTTTGCGGTTTTTCTGCAGACACTAGAGTTTTCTCAGTGGACTGGCTCTTGAGCCCGATGTGCATGTTTTGTATTTCCTGTCCACCAATCGGTGCCGGACTTGTGTGTGTGACCAGTCGTAGCGTCCGGCTTGAGATTTTGCATCTCTAGGTTCAGACGGCGTAGCATTCTGATTTGTCTGCACAGAGTTACGGCCAAAATAGTGTTTTTGGGCCGGTTTTAGGACAGACCTTGCACTGCCGCGTGCGACACCTGTCGTGCGCCGCGGCAGGTATTTATACTGTGGACTTGTCATTTGTTATCTCTCTCTGCAATTATATTCAGTTTGAGTTTTCTGACACTCTGTTCGTGTCCCAACCCAGACCCTTGCAGTTTTGTCTCTAACTTGTGACTGTTGTCACACGCTGACCTGGCGCTGACGCCTAGTGTCGCGGCAAGTGGTTAGGAAGGTTCTAGGAAACTTCTCANCGTAGCATTCTGATTTGTCTGCACAGAGTTACGGCCAAAATAGTGTTTTTGGGCCGGTTTTAGGACAGACCTTGCACTGCCGCGTGCGACACCTGTCGTGCGCCGCGGCAGGTATTTATACTGTGGACTTGTCATTTGTTATCTCTCTCTGCAATTATATTCAGTTTGAGTTTTCTGACACTCTGTTCGTGTCCCAACCCAGACCCTTGCAGTTTTGTCTCTAACTTGTGACTGTTGTCACACGCTGACCTGGCGCAGACGCCTAGTGTCGCGGCAGGTGGTTAGGAAGGTTCTAGGAAACTTCTCATGGTATCAGAGCAGTGAGACAGTTCTCAGTGAGCTGCGCAGCAGAGACGCAACAGAGCAGCAGCAGTGAGAGTCACCGCTACAGCAGATTTTCTGAGACCTCTTGGAGACGGCCGTTCGCCGTCTGCGTACTCCACCCACCACGTGAGATCGCAGCTGCTGAGGCAGCAGCAGCAGCGCGTACCGCCACGCAGAGGTGTGTGGCGGCTGCGGTGCGTGCAGCCACCACTTCCCCCCACAGCCGCAGCAGCAGCAGCACCGGGTGGCAGCAGCAGTTGTTTCTGGCTGGGTATTCTGACCAAAAAAAAAGGGTAAGCAGCTCGTAGCAGCAGCTCGCTCGCAGCAACAGCTCATAGCAAGAATCGGCGGCTGCGAGCAGCAGCAGCTCGCGGCGGAAGCAGCAGCGAGCAACGGCAGCGGCAGCGAGCAGTACCAGTGGCAGCAGCAGCAGCGGGCAGCAGCAGCAGCGCGGCGACAGCAGTAGCAGCATTGCGCAAGCTGTAGCGCTAGCAGCAACAACAGCAGCAGTAGCATTGTAGTAGCAGCAGCAACAACATTGCATCAGCAGCAGAAGCAGCTACAGCAGTGGCGTGCAGCATGCGCAGCGGCAGCCATAGCAGCAGCGGCGGCGGCGAGCAGCTGCAGCAGCTGCTGTAGCAGCATTCGCAGCAGCAGCAGCAACAGGCAGCAGCCGCAGCAGCAGCCGCAGCAGCAGCCACTGCAACAGCAGCAGCAGGCAGTAGCTGCAGCAGCAGCAGCAGCAGCAGTTGCTGCAGCAACCGCAGTAGCAGTTGCTGCTGCAGCTACTGCTGTCGGGCGTGAGGGGTCCCGACGCGAGGGACCCTGCCCAAGAAAGGGGGGGGGTCCGGTCGGTCGGGCCCGTCGTGCCCCCGGAGGGCGCGACAGCGCCAGCCAAGCGCCGGCGCTTGAGCCAGCGCGTGCCGGCCAGACGCCGCCCCCCCGCCGGCTGAGAGGGGCTGGGGAGGCCGGCGGGCGGCCTCCGGCCGGCCGCACGCCTGGGGGGGAGCGAGCCTCCCCCTCCAGTGTGCTCGCCGCGAGGGTCGAGCCAAACCGGAAAAAAAAAGGAGAGAAGAAGAGAAGAGAGGGGGGGGGCTCGAGTGGGGCACCCCAGAAAAACCCCAAAGGGGGCACCCGAGGAGGTGGCACCATCGAAAAGAAAAGAAAAAAAAAGGGGGTGAATTTGGTTCTTGTTTTTTCAATTATTTTACTTTTTAGTGTGGCTTGAGACCAATACCGTCGGTTGACGACTGGAACCGCTCTAGCAGCAGCCGCTGCGAGAGTCGCAGCAGCAGTAGCAACAGCGAAGGTGGCTTGAGGTCACAGCCGTCTGTTGAAGACGGCAACCGGTGCAGCATGAGCGGCACCGAAGGCGACTTGAGGTCGCACGTCGCGACAGTTGCGCCATCGTCGACGGGTGCAACAGTGTAGCAACACACTACGGCTGAGGTTGCACCTTGACTGATGACATCGCAGCCCGTCTCAGATACGTTTCTGCACTTGTATCCGTCTACGTGATGCTTTGCACCACCGGGGTTGAGTGTGTGAGATTACCTACGCTCAGCTCTCGAAATGAGCTGCGCAGTGTGGCCGTGGGCGCTGCCATCGCCGTGGTCTGCGCCTGCGCCTCAGCCGTGGCAGCCGCCACAGGTACAGTGGTCCATGCAGCTGTGGCACGAGTCCCACTTGTCCTCAGGATTTTCGTGCTATTACTGTCGAGATAGGCAGCATGGCTAGCGCCAGTGCCGACAGCGCCCTCCTGGGTGGCACCCCCCTTGGGTACGATCCTCTCCACCTCCTTCAGTGGATACGTCACCGAGTGATGCCACAGCGCTTCTGCGTGGTGATATGGCCGCCCTACACATGGAGGTCCGGAACCTCAAGCGCATGGTCCAGCAGCTCCTTGACCACGTGACTTCCGAGCGAGCTGTCACTCCGTCGCAGGTGTCGCCTCCCACTTCATCCTCATCTTCCTCCCGATCCTGCATCCCTTCCGCCGACGATGCTAGCACACCGGATCTCTCGTCTACATCCGTCGTCCTCCGCTCTGTCTTAGAGGCTGTTGGCATCATACCGACGGACGGACCCACAGCCCCTCGCCGCACCGCTCGTTCTTGCACTCGTCGTGCGCAGCGGCGAGCTACTCGTCTTGCACGGCGCGCACAGGCAGCAACACCACATGTGACGGTGGGAGGAGTCACACGTGACGAGACCCCCTTGTCCCCTGTTCTTGGCTTGGTCTGTCGAGTCCCCACAGCTCCTGCCGAGGTGTCAATCGTGGGGGGGATGGTTTGTCCGCTGACGACTGCGGTGGAGCTCAGCATTGGTGAGGCGACTGCTGTGGAGCGTAGGATGGTTGAGGCGGATGACGCTACACAGCAGGCTGAGTTAGCACAGTGTTCGGCGGGGGGGACGCCTGTCGTGACGGAGATTCTTCGTCAGAGGAGGATTGGTCCGATGCTGAGTCAGAGTCAGGGATGGAGATGGTGATCGTTGATGCCTTGGCGGATGACGTGACGACGGCCAATGCCGGAGCTACGCCCGACGATGTGCACGCTCCCGCATTAGCTGGTGCGGAGACAGCTGCCATGGTGCCACGAGCAGTAGCAGGACGAGCAGGTGATACAGATACTGATGCGCGGTCCACAGCAGATGCCCAGGTGGTTCTGGCAGATAGTGTTGGGCAGCAGGAGGAGGTGATGGACTGCCAAGACGAGGCAGACTTCCTCTATGAGGACTAGTCGTCCATTGTGGAGTGGTCGGACGCAGGGTTGGAGGGAGACGTAGAGGCCGAGTGCGCTGCCGTATTTGCAGTAGCCGTGGCATGAGCACGAGATGGCCCCTCCGTGACAGCAGACGTCCGCGTGTGCGACATGGAGGATGCAGAGCGAGCTGCGGACCTCCGTCCCCTCGCTGCCCTGATCGATGTCGCTGGCACCATGGCGGTTCTAGCCGATGACACAGCTACAGTGGTGGCTACAGTTCCTGTACCCAAGCGCCTACGCTCCGCGGTCGACGAGCAGGAGGCAGCGGTGGCTCGAGCGGAGGCGCACGTGCAGAGTCTCATGGTCGAGCTCTGGGAGGCCAGTAGCCGTTCCTACATCGTGGATGTTCCAGCAGGACGGGCTGTCGAGGAGTGTGTGGAGGATGTACACAGGCGTCTCGAGGCAGCCGAGTGCTCTCTACAGGATGCACGTCAGGGACAGGCGGACCTCCAGCAGCAGGTGGATGATGGGCTGCGCACCAGGGGTCACGAGGAGCACCACGGCACTGACTGCACCTTCGATGACCACGACGTCGCCGTGGATGCAACTGTACCTACACATGCCGACGTCCGGCCAGCAGCTGACGGCCGAGCGACAGGTGTGTCACGAGCAGCAGGTGTCTTCGCAGTAGTTGTTCCTATAGCTCTAGACGACTTACGTGGCGACTCATGGTCTTGCGCTCCCGCTCTACCAGTACCTCGTGGCCCGACGGCACTTCAGTCAACGACTGACGTAGAGGACGTCGACTTGTGCGACGAGCAGGCGCAGCTCCACTCCTTCCTATGGGGTGAGACCGTGAGGCTACAGGAGGCTCTGGCTCGTGCCCACGCGCACACTATCGAGGTCCACCGTCAGGTTCGTTGCGCGACTGACCGTCTACATGCCGCAGATGCAGCCAGCCGGTCGACTGCCGCTTCAGAGCTTGTCGAGCTCCACAAGCGCCTCGACGCTGCGGAGGCCGCGAGGCGATATGCAACTCAGCAGCTGGAGGCCATACAGCAGGCGATTGTTTTGGAGGAGGCCCTCAGCGCTGCACCAGTCACATCAGCAGATGACGACAGTAGTGACGACTACAACAGCGATGACGATGAAAGTGACGACGCCGCTCCAGGGTGAGGCTCTGTGCGGACACATCCCACCCGTATCGTCGTCACCCTTGCTATTGCTGTGCAGGGATATGTGGCCATGGGGGAGCCGCGCTCCCTCCTCACGGATTGTGTTGGGAGCAGCCATCACCTTTGCTCATACTGTCAGCCTCTGCAGCCCAAGGGGAGTGTTGGTGTGTGGACTTTGGTCTGACACCATTTTTTAGGACAGCGAGATTACTTAGGGTGCAGCACGATGCTATGGTCCAGGTTATGCTGGTCGAGACCCGCGCACCTGGTGAGTTTCACCGGTGTGATGTGGAGACCCATTGCCTCTATGTGTTATGTATGATCCATGCTAGGTTATGTTGGTCGAGACCCGCGCACCTGTTGAGTTCTACCGGTGTGACGTGGAGACCCATTGCATACATGTGTTATGTATGATCCATGCATGATGTGGTCGAGACCCGGGCACCCGGAGACACTTTTCCGGGGTCACGAGGAGACCTGTTTCTCTATCTCTCTTGCTTCATGTTTGACACGTAGGCGTGTGATTTACTTCGTGCATGGTCGAGACCCGGGCATTTGGTGGGACGCACCATTGTCACGAGGAGACCTTGTGTTGTGGTATGCTTGATCAGTGCTCGCTATGATCGGTTCCCTGAGCCATCATCTCTTGCTTTCGCTCAGACATCATTATGTTGACAGTTGTGTCAGCCAGGGAGAGTGTTGGTGTGTGTGGCTTCCACCTGACACGAGCGACGGCAAGGAGAGCAGCACTACAGGAGAGCACGACGACATGATCCCAGATGCAGACCTCGGAGACACCGACGCGTCGGCAGGCGGTGGACCTCCACTCGGAGCTGACCGACTACTGCCCCAGCATCGTGGATGCTGTCTCGGACCTCCTGCAGGTTTTCTGCAGTCAATCCTCGATGCGGACACAGCTGGCACCGGAGCACCGACGAGTGGTGGCTCCATCCACCAGCAGTTGCCAGAGAGCTGCCATGATGCCCTGGGTGTTTGCCGGGGTGCTTTGCGGTTTTTCTGCAGACGCTAGAGTTTTCTCGGTGGACTGGCTCTTGAGCCCGATGTGCATGTATTGTATTTCTTGTCCACCGATCGGTGCTGGACTTGTTTGTGTGACCAGTCGTAGCGTCCGGCTTGAGATTCTGCATCTCTAGGTTCAGACGGCGTAGCATTCTGATTTGTCTGCGCAGAGTTACGGCCAAAATAGTGTTTTTGGGCCGGTTTTAGGACAGACCTTGCACTGCCGCGTGCGACACCTGTCGTGCGCCACGGTAGGTATTTATACTGTGGACTTGTCATTTGTTATCTCTCTCTGCAATTACATTCAGTTTGAGTTTCCTGACACTCTGTTCGTGTCCCAACCCAGACCCTTGCAGTTTTGTCTCTAACTTGTGACTATTGTCACACGCTGACCTGGCGCTGACGCCTAGTGTCGCGGCAAGTGGTTAGGAAGGTTCTAGGAAACTTCTCACTCCGTCATGTGGGTTGGCACTGACATGCAGCGTGCTGATTTCTTCACGAAAGCACTAGCTCGCGGAAAGCTCGTGGTTGCCATTCGTTCCGTTGGGCTTCGTCCCATGCCTGAGAGTACTTCAGTGTGGGATATGCGTCTGTGCCTCATCTGTTTGTGTCACTCACTATTGTGTTTATACCAGTGCTACACGTGTATGGATATACGTACCATCGGGTCACGGGGGAGTGTTGTGATTTGTGACGTTCGTGTACAGTTTACTGTGACCACTCGGCCGTGTCCATACTCGTGCAGATCGCTGAGGCGGGCCCCGGTGACACCGGTGCGACGGCTGGCGGCGGACTACCAGCTTGGAGCTGGCCGACTACCGCTCGAAAACCCCAGATGGTGCCGGGACTCTCTGCTGTCCTTTCTACAGCTTGCACGCGTCTTTCGGCGGACTGGCCATGAGCCCTATTTGCATGTTTTTATATTGTATATCCACCGTCCGATGATGGATGCATGCATGTGACCAGTCGTAGCGTCCGTCTTTTGATCTTGCACGTCTAGGTTTGGACGACGTAGTATTCTGACATGTGTGCGCAGAGTTACGGTCAAAACAGTGCTTTTGGGCCGATTTTAGGACAGCTCTTGGACTGCCGCGTGCGACACCCACCGTGCGCCGCGACAGGTATTTATGCCTTGGACTTGTCATTTGTTATCTCTCTACATATGCTATTGAAGCATTCTCACACTTTGTCTTGTGTCTACTAGCCAAACCCTTGTCGTTGGGTGCACGACCTGTGACTATCGTCACCGTCTGACCAGGCACTGACGCCTGGTCAACGGTTGTGTTGCTAGGAAGCTTCCACGTATTTTCTCACATTGCCCACCTAGTTGCACCTGCCCTCCCTCACCCTTCCCCTCCCCCTCCCTCTCCCTGTTTTCTTTTAATCTCGGGTGAAGCTACGGGTACCTAAACAGTTTAGGAATGAGGACCATATCCTTAAGTTTTATACGTGCAAGAAAAGAAGAAGGGGCCAATGAAACTCAATCGTCGTCACATACATCCCAGTCAGGTTCAATGTACTGGTAGAAAATGCCGTAAGATGCAATTTGCATGACGGGGCTCATTCCGCAATACGCCGACTGCCGTAGCATGAGGCACTTCCCTGCACAGGCTGCTGGAGCTCCTGTCCTGCATGTGCACAAGTGACAGACAATACAAAGCACACAGTTGCTTCGCACTTGCAAAGGCAGATCAAGGCGACCCACTTCAGCACGCTTACGTGCAAATAGAAAAGCACCCAAAGTTTGTTCAATGCAACATTTGGAGAAGAGCTTAGCTGGCGCCTTGTTGTGGTGACCTTTGCTTCATCTTCCTCACCCATTAAGGGGTCAGAGTAAGCAGGTCAGAAATCATAGCAAGCAGGAACTGTGACTCGGCAGTCTAACTCTCCTCTGAAAATGAACGGGGAGGGAAAAAAGGAACACAAACAAGCACATAGGATGACTCTGCCCAATACGACAAAAAATTGTGAGATGAAGATTCACATGAGTATAAGTTCAAAGGCAAACCACGACAGCAGAACTTCAAAGCTTGTCAAGGAAACCAGTGGGGGCAACTCAGTGGGCAGTTGTCACCAAGTGTCTGGGACACCGATCACAGATGTAGTGAAATCGCAAGTGCAACAGAAACTGACTGCGGCTTCAACCGGAAAAAATGGCAGCAGAGGTACTCACAAGGAACAGTAGACTTCGATTTTTGTCATACTTGTAGCGGCAGAAGGGAGCGGAAAGGAGAAAAAAGAGAAAGGGAGACATATCAGAAGGCGAGGGAGGGGGGTGGGGAGGGAGAGAGAGGGGGGGGGTTGAGAGAGAGAGAGAGGGGGGGGGACGGAGGGNACACAGAGAGAGAGAGGGGGGGGGGAGAAAGGGAGGGAGAGAGGTAAGGAGGGAGGGAGGGAGGTAAGGAAGGATAGAAGAGGGAGGGGAAGAAGGGGGGGGGGAAGAGAGGGAGAGGGAGGGGGGGGGGAGTGCCATGCCTACCTCTGAGCCATGTAGACCCACATGTTGCAGGTTGTGTAAGGGCTGTCGTTGAACGGCTGCCTGGTCATATTGCAAAGCTGTTGACACTCAAGTGGGCCATTTGCTGCTATCATGTTGTTGATTGAGTTCACCACGTACGTGTACTCCAGAACCTGTGCATCGTTGGCAATGTGGGCTGCCAGAAAGAATGTTTCTTGTTCTTACACGATTTGGAAAGTTTTGGAGAAGAGAACGAGCTATCTGTGGTCTGCAATACGGGCCAAAAAGAAGATATTAACTTCAAGCGGGAAATGCTGGGGATGGGAATTCGGGAAGGAAGGAAAAAGGGATGGACGGGTTTATGGACCTGGGGTGAGGGAACGAGAGGGGTGTAGAGAGGCCCAAGAACGGGTTCGAGGTGGGGGTGTAAAGTGCTTGACATGGGAGTGGGGGAGTGAGGGCTAATGTAGTATGGACATGTAGACAGAAGGTGCAAGAGTTGAGGGTTGAAGAAGGTAGTGGCCAGCAAAAGAGGCGGAAAAATACATGGGTGGGTGGACAGAGAGAGGGACAGAGGGGAAGGGGGACGGGGGGACGGACAGATGGACAGAAGGGCTGATGCTAGGAGGCATGGGCAGACAAACGGATGGACAGATGGAAAGACGGAAGAACAGAAGGACGGATGGACAGAACGAGGGATGAACAGACCAACAGATGGACAAAGAGATGGATGGATGGATGGATGGAGGGATGGAGAGAATGAAGGACGGAGGGACAGACGGTCGGACGGACTTATGGATGGTCAGATGAACAGATGGGTGGACAACCTGAGGGACAGACAGACGGAAGGGAAGAGACACAGACAAACAGGGGAACGGAGAGACGGATGGACGGACAGACAGACGGATGGAGGGACAGACGGAGAGACAAATGGACGGACGGAGGGACAGAGGGACGGAAGGATGGACAGACGGAGAAATGGATTGAGGGATGGACGGACGGACGGACGGACGGCCGGATGGTCGGACAGACGGACGATCAGATGGACGGATGGACGGACGGACGGACGGATGAACGGACGGACAGACGGACGGATGGATGGGCGGGCGTGCGGGCGGACGGACGGACGAACGGAAGGACGGACGGACGGACGGACAGACGGAAGGAGGGATGGACAAACGGATGGACGGACGGACGGATGGACGGACAGACGGATGGGCGGGCGGCCGGACGGACAGGCGGACGGGCGGGTGGACGGACGGATGGGGGGGCGGGTGGATGGACGGACGGATGGGCAGGTCGACGGACAGACGGATGGTCGGATGGACGGACAGGCGGACGGAAGGACGGGCGGACGGATGGACGGACGGACGGACGGACGGATAGACGGACGGGCGGGTGGGTGGGAGGGTGGACAGACAGCGGGCGGACGGACAGACGGACGGACGGACGTGTTGAAAAATTGCCCCTCGGCATGCCCAAGTGCGGCGCCGGGAGGCGCTGACGAGCCGCCAGAAAATGGAAACTCCGCTCCGGCGGATCTGGTGACTCGACATTTGCTCAGATCCTAAAATGGAGGATTGCCCCTGAAAGTTGATGAGTCGCTAAATCCGGTGGAAGTTGCTTTGCCGGAATCAGACAAGTATCGAGGGAGATATGGCTTTCCAAAGTTGGGGTATGCGCAGCGGCTCTTGGAGCCGGCTGCGACTCGAAATCCGGTCGATAATCGACCGGACCGAGTAACAAAAATACCATGTGGAGAAAATGCTCTGATAGGCCTGCCGAGGCGTCCGGTGGATGATCCGCCTGATCACGTGGATCATCCACCGGATCCAGTAGTGCAGGTTGTTACTGAGGGACTTCGCCAAAATCCTGGCTCGACGTCCGAAACTCAGTAGTACGTTTTGTTACTCGGGGACTTCATCAAAATTTTGACTGCAGGCTGGCGGACAGGTTTCGAACCTCGTCACACCCCATCACCAAACACGACCCAAAAGTGGGTAGGGTGCGTGGAAACAGTGCAGGGGACCCCCACACCATGTGCAATGGGACATGCGCCTTGGGAAAGGCGCTTCGCAAGTGAATGAAGGCGCCACGGCAAGTGGCGGTGTCAGGCTTTTGTGGTGGGTGAGACCTGCGCTTCGGCAAGCATAACTTGAGCTATGCTTGGCCGAATCGCGCGCNCAAAATCCTGGCTCGACGTCCGAAACTCAGTAGTACGTTTTGTTACTCGGGGACAGTCAAAATTCTGACTGCAGGTCCGCGGACAGGTTTCGAACCTCGTCACACCCCATCACCAAACACGACCCAAAAGTGGGTAGGGTGCGTGGAAACAGTGCAGGGGACCCCCACACCATGTGCAATGGGACATGCGCCTTGGGAAAGGCGCTTCGCAAGTGAATGAAGGCGCCACGGCAAGTGGCGGTGTCAGGCTTTTGTGGTGGGTGAGACCTGCGCTTCGGCAAGCATAACTTGAGCTATGCTTGGCCGAATCGCGCGCGGTTTGGTGCGCTGGAAAGCTCATGACTAGCCCTATAAATGTTGTGATCATGTGCATGTTAAAAAACGAACGCAAAATGACGTTATTCCCTTCGCAAACTGACTGTCTCTAAATTCCTGCTCACATAGGGTGAGGCGGCCAGAAAGCTCACGCTCAGTCTCAGATTCGCCCAAAACAGTAGACGTGAACCACTAGAGACGATCAGACAAACGTCGGGACCGCACCACGTGGATCTCATCCTGACAAAGGGTTATGGGCCCACGAGTCTGAACGCTTTCAACGTTCACGTCTTCCGCAGCGCACGCGATCGTCATCTTGGACGTCCCCGTGAAGTTCTGAGAACTCGTCGGAGTCGCAGCTGCGCACATGGCGCAGGAGACGCAGCCCATTCAGAAGTATGCGAGCGGCCCAAGTTTCGGGCTATGGAGGTGGCAGTTCGAACTGCACCTCTCGCATAAGGGGCTGCTGGATGTCATGCTGGGAAAGGAGGTGCTCACAGAGGCGACTGCTACGGACGCGGAGAAGCAGGCCTTCGAAAAGAAGAACAGGAAGGTGCTCATGCTCCTGGTGTCCGGGACAGCCGAGTCGCAGTGGAGCTACTTCAAAGGCTGCAAGCTGGCANGAGCGGCCCAAGTTTCGGGCTATGGAGGTGGCAGTTCGAACTGCACCTCTCGCATAAGGGGCTGCTGGATGTCATGCTGGGAAAGGAGGTGCTCACAGAGGCGACTGCTACGGACGCGGAGAAGCAGGCCTTCGAAAAGAAGAACAGGAAGGTGCTCATGCTCCTGGTGTCCGGGACAGCCGAGTCGCAGTGGAGCTACTTCAAAGGCTGCAAGCTGGCAGCCGAAGCTTGGCAAAAGCTCTATGCCATCCACCAATCCAAGTCGCTCGCGAACAAAATCTTCGCGATGAAGCGACTCCTCACGGTGAGAATCGAGGAGGGAGATAATGTCATCTCCGCCATGCAGCAGATGGAGTCGCTCGCCTCGCAATGCAATGACGTGGGGTGGAAGATCGACACTGAGCTGCAGGCGATGGCCCTCCTTATGGCCCTACCTGATAGCTGGGGTGCACTCATCACCGTCCTTGGAGGACGGTCGGAGGACAAGCTCACCTATGGCGCGGTCGTAGAGTACATCCGCAACGAGGCACAGCGTCGGAGCTGCGGGGAGTCCTCGTCTTCCTCATCGGCCCTTGTCACCAGAACGCGCGGTGGCGGAAGCGGGGGCCGAGGAAATGGCGGAAAGGGCGGCGGCAAGAAGGGCGCCAAGAAAGGTGCGTGCCGCAACTGCGGCAAAGAGGGCCATTGGGCCCGTGAGTGCCCGGAAGACGCGAAGACCGGCGGCAAAAACAGCAAGGGCAGGTCGCTCCTCAACGGCAACAAGAACCACTTCCTCAAGAAGGCCAACAGGCGGTGCCTGGACTCCGGGGCCGAGGAGCACACCCAAGTCGAGAAGGTGGAATTCCTCACCTACAAGAAGTCCTCCAAGTCTCGCGAACGACAAAGTCCAGCCGGCGGCCGGCCAAGGCGACGTGGAGGTGGAAGTCGTGGTGGGCTGTAAGAAGGAGCTGTGCACAATCCGTGATGTGCAGCACGTCCCCGACCTCGCTGACATCCTGAGTGTTAGCCACTTGACGGACAAGGGGTATGAGGTGCTCTTTCGCAGGAAAGGCGCAGTGGTGCGCATCGACGGCGACGACGAGGTCGTGCTGGAGGCGAAGCGCGAGGGCGGTCTCTACATCGTGGAGACCAAGGTGGTCCCCGCGGCATGCGATGCAGCAGATTCGCAAGAGCGCGCCGTTAACATGGCCAGGGGAGGAAGCGCTGATCTGGAGCTCTGGCACCGACGGTTGGGGCATTCGGCGCCCGCAACCGTTAAGGAGATGGCGAAGCGCGACAAGGTGCGCGGCCTCGTCATCGACGGTGCAGACGCGGCAGCAGATGCAGCAGCGCACAAAAAGTGCTAGCCTTGCATTTTGGGCAAGGCACGGCGCAAGCCATTCAACGAGAACGCGGCTCGCACAAAGGACCTGCTCGAGGTCGTGCACAGCGACGTGTGCGGACCGTTCAAAACGCCGTCAAACGGCGGCTTCACATACTTCGTCACCTTCATTGACGACTGCAGCAGGAAGCTCTACGTGTACTTAATGAAGCGGAAAGGCGAGGTCCTGGACCGGCTGAAGGAGTACGGCGCAGTGGTGGAGAGGCAGACTGGCCGGAAGGTCAGAGCGCTACGCAGCGACAATGGCGGAGAGTACGTGGGCTGCAGGGGGTGGATGAAGCAGCAGGGCACCAAGTGAGAACCAGCTACGCCATACTCGCCACAGTCCAACGGAGTGGCGGAGCGGGCAAACCAGACGCTTCTCAACATGGTGCGGACCATGCTTGCGGATGCGGGGTTGCCGCGAGGTTTCTGGGCGGAGGCTGTGCGTACAGCGAGCTACACCATCAACCTCACCCCAACAGCGGTGCTGAAGGGTAAGGGCGGCTGGAAAGCGTCGCAGGAGGTTTGGAGCAGGCGCAAGCCAAACGTGGTACACCTGAAGGTGTTCGAGTGCAAGGCGCACGCGATGGTGCAGGCGGCGCAACGACGCGACAGCAAGCTAGAACCGCGGGCGAAGCCGTGCTTGTTCCTCGGCTACGAGAGCGCGCAAAAGGCGTATCGGCTGTGGGGCCCGCGCACGCAAGAGATCATCCGCAGCCGTGAGGTCGAGTTCGACGAGCAGCAAAGCTTCAGCAGCAGCAGCAACGACATGAGGGTCGGGAACACTCCAAAACAGGGGGAGTAGTTCCAGCTCCTTGATTACGAGGAGCCGGCGGACATGGAGGTCGATGATTCGACGTCGGAGCGCGGCGGTGCAGCAGGTGCAGCAGTCGACGCGGACGACTCCGACGACGATGCAGCTTGGCTGGAGATCCGGCGGAATGATCCGTAGAAGGAGGCACCGCGAGTGCCGAAGCGCGCACTCCCGGCGGAGTTCGCGTCGGGCGTCGGAGAAAAATCCTCATGACGCGTCGCCCGTCCGGTTGATGGTTCACCAGAGCGGAAGGAATCCTTGGGAAGCCGTCCGGTCGATGATTCACCGGAGCGGGCTGAGTCGGAAGGATCGTAGCAGAGCGACGAGACGCCGCCAAGATTGCCGCGCCGCAGCGGGAGG
>SZWC01013879.1:41030-42196 GCA_023375785.1 Penium margaritaceum
GTTGCAGTGGTGTGCAAAAGAGAGAGATGTTGCAGTGGTGTGCAAAAGAGAGAGATGTTGCATTGGTGTGCAAAAGAGAGAGGTGTTGCAGTGGTGTGCAAAAGAGAGAGAGGTTGCATTGGTGTGCAAAAGAGAGAGACATTGCAGTGGTGTGCAAAAGAGAGAGATGTTGCATTGGTGTGCAAAAGAGAGAGACATTGCAGTGGTGTGCAAAAGAGAGAGAGGTTGCATTGGTGTGCAAAAGAGAGAGACATTGCAGTGGTGTGCAAAAGAGAGAGATGTTGCATTGGTGTGCAAAAGAGAGAGACATTGCAGTGGAGAAGAAGCAAGAGGGCAAAGGCTCCATTCAAGGCTGCCTTGTCCCATCACAGGCACGGGGTGAGGTGATGCACCCAGCAAGGCCTACTCCATCCTGGCTGGGCTTTGTCCCTTGTCACGAGTGATGTGCCCATGCTGTTGTTCCAAGACTGCTGTGCCAGTGTGCCAATGTCTACATGCTGCCAGTGTGCCAATGTCTACATGCTGCCAGTGTGCCAATGTCTCCATGCTGCCAGAGTGCCAATGTCTCCATGCTGCCAGTGTGCCAATGTCTACATGCTTCCAGTGTGCTAATGTCTCCATGCTGCCACCAAAGCAGAGGACAATCGCATCCAGATCGGTGGGGCCCACACTGAACGGGAGGGGATGGAGGATGAGGTCACCTTCGTGCCATGGCAACTAGATGGCAGCAGTCACCGCAGGAACATGCTGAACGCAGGAGGGGCAGAGTGGGAGGCGTAAGCACTCACGTGCAGTCTTGCGACAGCGAAAGCAGCTTTGGCGCCTGAACGCCGCCGGGCACGGGCCCCGGGCAGAACCTGACGGGGGCGCGGTTTTTGCCTGTCAGAAAAGCAACGTTGGCAGACGAGCCATAACGATGGCTGGGGTTGGCGGCGTTGCCGCGGAACGTGGTGTGGCAGAAGGAGTACTTGTACGTGCCTCCCCAGCTCCCTGCAATGTTGACGACGACGGCACCGCCGCGGCCATTGGTGGCAGTGTTGTTGGAGAATGTGGTGTTGATGGTGGTGAGGGTAGAAGCAGTAGTCACGATGGCTCCCCCACTCGCTGCGAGGACCAAAACAGTAGGGCCAAAACAGTAGGGCCAAAACAGTGAGGCCAAAACAGCA
>SZWC01013881.1:3987-40563 GCA_023375785.1 Penium margaritaceum
GGGGGGGGGGGGGGGGGGGGGGGGGGGGGGATTGACCAGGTCCTGGTAATGGTAAGTTCTTTTATTTCATTGGCACAAACGTCTGAAAGAAGCATAAAAAAAACTAGTAAAGTTTTTGGTCCTAGTGGGTGTAGAGGCACCCTCAAGGATGCCTAGATCTCACTGATGTATGCTACCAATGTTTGGAACAGCCAATGGAAAGCACTGGTTATGAGTGTGGAGCAAAAGGACCACAAACTAGGATTGGGCAAAAGCACACTTTCTGTTACTTAGCATAGAACAGTTTCATCAGATCCTTAAATCCTGTGATCTAAGATTTCCAAAACATCAAAGGAAGCTTCATTTTGGAGCAGTAGATTCCCTGCTATAGCCATCAAAGGAACCCTTGGTGGATCCATCCACCATGCCTTGCACACTAGGCCAGGGGAGGTACTTCTATGGTGACCTGTCAAAATGCCCTTCTCTGGCCCAAAATTCAAGGAGGATTTCATCGTGGTGAAGGAGGTATCCCTGGTAACCGCCTTTGTGACCCTGGTGCATTTGGAGCCTGTTGGATTCGAACCCGGATCACCAGTGGTGGAGTTGTATCCCGCCACTCATGACGGATACAAGATTCCACCCATCAACAACCCGAATTTTGGGCTATGCTAACTTTCTGAATACTCACCCAAATCAGGAGATTCAGAGCTCTCTCCCGCATAACATTCCAACCAATCCAAATAAAAAATCCAATGAGCCATTCAACCACTTCCCTATTTGGTCAAACGAGGGAACATGATCCATGGCACTAGTGGCAAGGGGCACACAATGTCAAACTTCCTGTGCTATCAAATTCTGAAATTTCATGACAAGAAGGGCCATCATGCCAACAAAACATTCCAGAAAAAATCTTAAAGTTTTTCACTGAGGAAGTTCCTGTGATAAGATTTTTTTTGTTGAAGGCTGAAATCTGTGGTTTCATAGTTGCTGTTCACATCCACAGAGGATGTGAAACTAAGTGGAGAAAAATCCAGAAAAAAAAAGGAAAGAAAGAAAAAACAGAAAGATTGAACTTGAGATGTCAAATTCAAATAGAACTTCATGACATGGATGATTTTGAGAGATGGTTGAAGTGGCTGAATGAAGAGATTGGAGAAGATGATGTGAGGGCTGGCCTGCTATGATCCTGCTGTGCCATCCAAGAAGATACCCTTTGTAACCCAGTCGAAGTTCATTCAAGAGTCTGAAGATACATGAAAGCAGTAATCTCTACAAAGCTTTCATGTAGCACCTTGTCTAAACAGGGTGCCATGTACAAATCAGATGTTCAAAAGAAGAAATCCAAACAAGTGACACAAACAGAGAAACAAACACGGCGTAAAACTTCCAACAAAAACTTGGGCACATGTGAGTCTACCCTTTCTTACATCCAAAAAAGGGATGTAATTAAATCATTTATTTTATGCCTCAAGTTAAGTGGTAAAATTCATCAAGAAAAATTGGTGTGCTCATCATGAAAGAGCTCATAACCTGCTTTGCAAAACGACCCCATGCTACATGGTTGTCTACTGTACGCTACATTATGCGATAGGAGAATCTAATTTCTATCTTTTAGCTTCCAGGTTTTCTTGTAGTCGTGAAACATCCGAATCTCCATGATTATTTGGCTTGGTAATGAACCATGAGCCCTTGGTAATGAACCAAGAATCTGAATAAAATTTTGGGCAGTGCACAGAAAGGATGGGGAAGTGAAGCAAATCTCAAATTGCCACACATATTTCTGATAAACATCGTCTGCTAGATGTAGGTATAAGGAATCTAGGATGCAATACAGTATTCTTGGGATGAAAATTGGTAGGTTCTTGAGCTTCTCGTTACACACATGAATCAATTTCTAGACGTGAAGAATCATCCATGATGGGTACAGTGGGCAAAGAAATACAACTCACCAAACATTGCATTCTTGTTGGAAGATGGATCACAGTGGTAAGACAATGCATTTTCTTATAAAATCTCATACCTAGGGAGGTAGTGAGGTTTCGAATCATCCAAATGACACCAGGTTGATTAGCATGGTAATTCCTAAGTAGAGTTTTCCTTGGAAACTTGTCAATTCTGTTGACCTTTGTCATCCAGGCTGTTCGTGCTGAGAATACTGAACACTTGAATGCAAAAATGCTAGCCGAAAACAGATATGATTTTGTTTTCAGTGCATTAGGAGGGCCTGAAACTAAACAATACTGGTGTTCACAAAGGATCAATCACCTCACCCTGAAAACTGCGGATTGACAAGTGCATTGGGAAGTGAACATGTCAGGGAACATAGAATTCTAAGAAAAACTAGTACATAGTACACACAATCCATACTAACCAACACCTTCTACCAGGAATGTACATATGGGCTCTAGTGACATATATTGATGTTGATAATTTCTGATTTTTCTTTCTTTCTTTTTCATGCAGGAATGTACTTCTTGATGCACCAACTTTTAAGTATATGAATTTAGGGTGACTAAGCATAACTCCATAACATGCATACATCCCTACGAAAAACTAGGAAAGACAACAAAATGGTTATCATTCTTTTCCTCCTCTAAACTGACTTTGCATTCTGAAGATCACAGGCTGGTATTCCACTACCTACCATTTGGCATAGGGGCTTTTCCATGTCAATCTTACATCCCAGGAGAATGTATTTTACAATTATCTGTGAGCAACTCAATTTCTGCCTCTACGACCTGGTCACCGAGAATTTCATTCATGGCCCCTTCATGTATAAGTACAAGAATCTGCAGAGGAGATAGGAAGGCATAATATTGATGATGGAAGAGGCTGAGGCATGAGCATCTGTTTGGATGCATACAAGCCTATCACAGAATCTGCGTGGGATGCAGCTTGTACACACTGAGCCAAAGACCATGACCACCACCACTTAGGACGCCTACCAGACCATGCTCTACAACAGTACCCAAGATTGACACCGGGTAGTGAGCGCTAGTATACAATCTTTTTTTTTAAACATGAGACAGTTTTCATTTCTCAATATTCTTCTGCAGAAGCGCTAGGGGCGTCTTTGGATCCTCCAAGCATTCCAGACAGAGCAGGAAAAGCTCCAGGATCAAGGACACTGGTAAGTGTGTTCCATGTTTTCCGCATGTACCGATTTAGCACTACAAAAAATCACCCTTAAAACATGTTTCCTTGAAGCTGGGCACAAGGAACTGTATTGGGGATCTCACTAACAAGAAAATCTGGATAGAGTCTAGACTTTTCTTGAAACCAGAAGTGAATAAAGGTTATAATGTACATTCTCATGTCGGACAAGGCATGTATCTCTAGGCTCTAGTCACATGTATTCATGTTGGTGATTGTTGAGAAATCTGTAAATACATCAATACAAATCGTGACATGACTGTCTCTGAATTCTATGATAATGAATCAATCAATGATTCCTATAAAACATGTGGTATCAGAGCAGTGGCTGACAAGCCATCTTGAGTTTTCTTTCGAGGTCTCAGGGAGGACAAGGACAGCCAGGAGGTAGTTCCTGGCACCTCTGCTGGTGATGGTGGTGAAATTTGCCATTTAGAGTGAGCCTGCCAGGTGGCCACCACAGTAGCTTCTAAGTTTCTCCATAGTGCACTACACTGATCTTATCGAGTCGGCATCATTATCACAAGCTCATACACAGTCAATTTTCTGGACACGCACCCTTCTTGGCGCCCTTCTTGCCGCCACCATGTCTGCTACTGCCCTTGGCCCCGCTTCCTCCACCATGTCTTTTGGTGACGAGGGCCGATGAAGCCAACAAGGACTCCCCGCAGCTCCGTCGCTGCGGATGTACTCTGCGATTGCACCATAGGTGAGGTTGTCCTTTGTCCATCATTCCAAGACAGTGATGAAAGGGCTCCAACTGTCAAGAAGGGCGATGAGGAGGGCCATAACTTGCAGCTGCCTGTCGATCTTCCACCCTACATCTTTTCATTATGAAGCGAGTGACTCGATCTGCTGCATGGCGGAGATGAAATCATATTGCTTCTCAATTTTCACAGTGAAGAGTCACTTCATCGCAAATCTTTGTATGCCATCCACTTGGATTCATGGATGATGCTGAGTTTTGGCCAAGCCTTGGCTGCCGACATGCAGCCCTGGAAGTAGCCCCACTGTGACTCAGCCGTCTGGAACACCAGTAGCATGAGTGCCTCCGCGTTCTTCCTAGAAAAGGCCTCCATCTGTACTTCCATTGCTGTCGCTTTGTTGAGGACTTCCGTTCCCTTCATGACCTGCAATAGCCCCGTATGCACGAGGTGGAGCTCAAAGTGCAACCTCAATAGCCCAAAGCCTGGGCCACCTGCATACTTCTTGATGAACTGGGTCTCCTTCTACACCATTTATGCATTCTTCCACTCCGGGACCTCAGGGTTTGACGGTGATGTTGTCCAAGATGACAATCCCATCCGCAGCAAAAGCTGTGAGCAATGTGTAGACCGGTCTGGGCTGTGAGCCTATAACCCTTTGTCAGAAAACTTTTGTCCTGTGTGGCAGTTCCAATGTGGCATGAAGGGTTTTCACTGTGTTCTTGGCATTCTTTTGTGCAATTTCCAAGTCTAAGCGTGAGCTTTCTGGTCGCTTCATGCTCCATTTCTGGGAATTGGACACTGTTGCAAGACAGTCACTTTTGCAAAGAGAATGATGGGATTTTGTGTTAGTTTTTAGACATGGACATGAGCTGACGACTTGTAGGGTTAGTCACAAGCTTCCCAACGCACCAACCCACGTGTAATTCAATTAACCATAGCTCCTGCTATGTTAGTTGAGGCCTGGCACACCAAGCCAGTCGCTCAGTTAGCGGCGTGCATGGTGCCCGTCCGCCGAAGTGCCCTCGCACATCAAGGACCCATCAAAATGCCTTTCTGAAGGCACAGATGTCCTGACACGTAGTTGCGGTGCACCCTATGCTTTGGGGTCCATCTTGATGCATTAATCATCGAGTTTGGGGATGGCGATTGATGTAGTTTGAACCTGTCCACGGTCCTACAGTCGGAATTCTGACCAAGTCCCCAAGTAGTAAACTGTACTACTGAGTTTTGGACTCCGAGCCAGGATTTGGACGAAGTCCCTCAGTAACAACCTGCACTATGTGTTCCAGTCAATCTTATCCGCAAGACACCTCGGCAGTCTTCTGGGGCTAAACCACCAGCTGTACAATGTTACTCGTTCTGATGGATTTTTCACCGGCAGTCAAATCGCAGCCAACTCCTCGAGCCATTGTGCATACCCCAACTTTGGAGCCCATATCTCTCTCATTACTTGTCTGATTCCGGTGAAACAACTTCCACCAGATTCAGCGACTTGTAATGCTCTGAAAACAAGAATGAGACAATCTCAAAAGCAAGCAGATTTTGAAATCTCAAAAATCTCAGAACGTCTCCGACTTTGACATCAGATCGAGATAGTCCCGTTTTCGAGATGAGCGAGATCGAGATTTGCAAAATGTGAAAAAATTGAGACAGTGTCTTGAGATTCTCAAAATCCCAACCCCCCGAAGTGCCTTTCTGGAGGACGTGTTTCCTCATACCTTTCTATTTCCCCCCATTTTTGCTCCTCTCCCCCCCCCCCCTTTTTCTGATCATTTTCACTCCTCCCCTCTCACTTAAACGCATGTTTCTATTCTCTCTCTCTCTCTCTCTCTCTCTCTCTCTCACTCTCTCTCTCTCTCTCTCACTCTCTTGTATCTACATTCTTACAGAAAGAAAGGCAAAAACACTTCATCCTCTTAGACCCCCTGCCACTTGACGCTCGACACTAGAAACTAGACACTTGACACTTGACACTTGACACGACAAAACACACACTCAAGACACACAAAAGCATAGGGTGGGTCGCAGCATGCCCTGACACAGACTGCCATACTTTGAGAATGTCCGCGAAAATGAGAGTTTTGTTCACACTTTTTAGATCGAGACAAAAACGAAGTTCTCCTATGCCAAGCGAGATGAGATCGAGATGGCCCCACCCATGCTCCAAGCGAGATCAAGACAGGTTGACAGGTGGCTTGGAAGACGGGATGATATCGAGATCTTGATCTCATTTTGGTTTCCGAGCCTTAGCGACCCGTCAACTTCCAAAATGTTTAGTCCAATCTAGATTTGAAGCACTCTCCGGGAAGCTAGAGTAAAATGCAAGGATTGACCCCTCCTGGCATTGCCTCAGGCATGCTAAGGGGAAAAACTACAACACTGAGCACATGCAGCAAGGAGAAGAATACATCCACATACATTCGTTGTCGATGTGGTTTACAATTCTTTGGTCATGCATGTGATTAACGGGTGATTCTTGGTTGTTGATCTCTGGGGACCATACGGCCCGCTTGTCCTTTCGTGTGAGAAACCACTGGAAGCTTGCTTGCTTGCAGGTTTGGTTCGATCCCTGGGTGGTATCTGGGCCCCACAAGTGTCTCGCATGGGTGGCCTGGTCAACAAGCGTGTATCACCTCGTGGCCTAGTTACTCCTCTCACTTCTTCCTCTGCTGTTGTTCACCACACAAGTAAGGATCCTACTTGCTCCATCTCATGGCTAGGCACGTGGTACTTGTTTCTTGTGGGTCACCTTGTTCATGCTAGTGAGCATTTCTACCTAAATTAAGGATTGCACCAGCTTCAAAAACCACACCACAGAAAGCTGCCATTCAGATAACAGCGGCATATTCTGCTTGTGCAAGTCCATCATCAAAGGAAAGGAAGCTGATGTCCAACTCAAGACCTTTACTGCAAGATCCTATTACTGATTTTGATCTTTATCTTGAAAAAAGGTCATTCTACTTTGAAGAAAACAGTTTCAAAACAACAGCAACTATTCCTTGCACACTTGCATGTTCTTAGCACTGTGTATTGAACCTGGGCAGAAATTCAACATTCAGTTTGTCATTGATGAGACCTGGAGGAGCAAGATAGATTTGGGAATGTTGGCCTGAGGGTGAGTGTGCACCATGGAAGGTCCCTAGCAGTGGCTGGTTCACACCACCAACTGTTTTTGGACTGAAACTGTGGAGGCAACTGGTTCCAAGGATGGCAGAAAACTGGTCAGAGAGTGAGGCAATAGTTTTGGCCTGAACTGACTGGGAATGAACACTTGAAAAAGGCTCACAAGAAGTGGAATTTTATAGCCACTGATCTAAGCTTTCTAGAACACCAAAGCATGCCAGATTTGGAGCTTCCTAGCAGATTCTATGGCTTCTAGAGTGGCCCTTGGTAA
Organism: Penium margaritaceum; assembly: GCA_023375785.1. Taxonomy (NCBI): domain Eukaryota; kingdom Viridiplantae; phylum Streptophyta; class Zygnematophyceae; order Desmidiales; family Peniaceae; genus Penium; species Penium margaritaceum. Next base: position 11,221 of record SZWC01013881.1, read on the forward strand.
GTTCTCTTTTTTCCCACCTAGGAAGGCATCCCTTCCTTCCTCTAGAAGCTTCTGCCCCTTCCTAGTTTCCTCGGCTTGCTTCTAGTAGGAGGGAAGGTGTCCAGAAGACCAAGACACCCCTAGATGCCTTGTAGAACAAGTCACCCCTTCTAGAGGGTGTGCCACCTTCCTGGACCCTCACCTGAGCTTCTAGAACCTTAAGGAGGAATTCTAGAGTTTGAGCTGGCTTCCTGGCATCTATTTTTCACCTCCCTTGAGGCAGGGCAGAAATTGATCTTGTGGAACTTGAACCCGGGCCCCTGCCTCTAGAGGTGGACACCATTAACCACTAAGCTACTAAGGCTTGTCTTTTTGGTGTTCCTTTTATGAGTTACTCCTGCCATGGTGAGGAGCATCTCTCCAACAATCTCCCTCTTGCGCATCACCCATGGCAGTTTTTCATGCTTAACCTGCAACTCAAGAGGCTTGGGAAAGCCCAAGATCCATGCAAGTAGCATCATGCATGTCCTTGGGTTACGCCTTTGTCATGGCATCAGCAAGCATGTGCTTTGTGCCGCAGTGCACAAGCACCACATCACCCTTTGTGACGAGATCTCATGCAAAGTGATGCCAGATCTCTATGTGCTTGGTCCTCCGGTGTAGCATAGGGTTCTTGGTCAGGCTGATGGCACTCATGTTGTCAACGTTGAGTGCTGTCGTCTTCTTTTGCGGCACCCCAATCTCCTTGAGTAATCGCCGCAGCCATAGCGCCTCCTTTGAGGCTTCCGCGAGCGCAATGTACTCCGCCTCAGTGCTGGATAGCGCCACACATTCCTGCTCCCGGCTTGCCCAAGACACCGCTGCACCACCAAGCACAGAAACATAGCCCGATATTGACTTGCGGTCATCAACATCACCTGCCCAGTCAGCGTCAGAGTAGCCAACCAACTCAAGGGAGTTAGTCCACGCTCCTCCTCCAAACACAAGTCACGATTGTGTCATCGCCTTCAAGTAGCGGAGGATTCTCTTGACCGCTTGCCAATGTAGCGGCCCCGGATCAGCAACATAGCGGCTCACTTGTCCCTCAGCAAAGACAAGATCAGGTCGCGTTGCCACCATGGCATACATTATGCTGCCAGCTGCGGACTGGTATAGTACTCCAGCCATCTCCTCTTTTTGTCCTCCGTGCTCGGGCCCATGCTCGAGCTCAGCTCACATGTCGTTGTCATAGGTGTACCGATGGGGTTGCACCCTTCCATGTTGTAGCGGCGGAGCACCTCCTGCACATATCTTTCTTGCCCCATCTCCAGCGTGCGTGCTTTGCGGTCCCTCTTGATGGAAATTCCTAGGTAGTAGTCAAGCTCGTCCATGTCTGTCATCTTGAACCGGCTGCCAAGATGTTTCTTCAGGCTCTTGAGCTCCCCCTCATCCGAAGATACAAGGATGAGGTCATCCACATAGAGGACGGAAATTTGGTGGAGCCCCGGTTGCTTACGTACGCACACGCTATGATCCGCCTCGCAGCGCTTGAAACCAAGCTCACCCATGAAACTGTCCATTTTGAGGTACCACATGAGCAAAGCTTGCTTCAGTCCATAGAGCACCTTGCGAAGCCGGCACACCTTCCCTTGCAATGCATCCACGCCCTCCGGCACCTCCATATAGACTTCCCTATCCAGGTCACCATTGAGGAACGTAGTTTTGACGTCCATTTGGTGGAATTTGTAGACGCGTGCCGCTGCCACTAAGAGGATAGTGCGGATGGAGGCAAGCTTGGCCACGGTCTCATCGTAGTGCTCCCCTTTTCTCTGGGTATGCCCTTTCGCAACCAGCTGTGCCTTGTACCGCTCCACCTTCCCCTCCTTTGTGAGCTTCTTTTGGAAGATCCACTTGGAGCCGATAATCTTCTCGCTCTCCGGTTGGTCAACCAGCTCCCAAGTGCCGTTCTTCTTGTGGGAGGCAACCTCAGATTTTATTGCTCCCTTCCACTCAGCCCCATCCTTCCGCTGCAGTGCCTCCTTCACTGATTGAGGCTCCTCTTGCGGAAAGAAGGCTTGTGCAAACCCAGTCCAGATGCCCTTGTCAGCATCGTACCTTTTGTCCTTCTTCGCAAACGGCTGCACGTGCGGGGCTCTTAAGACGTTTGTTGTTGTTGCTGTCCCCTTTCGGTGCCATCCTCTCCAAGCGCCTGCTCCCCCTCTCTTGGACACCTTGGAGACATCGGTCGACTCCCCGCCTCCACGTCCATCTTCGGTGCTTCGGATTCCTCATCAGAACTGGCCAAAATGAATTCTGCTGCTCGCCCATCCCTTCAGCGATCCTCTCTGGCTGGTGCTCCTGCGAGGACGTCACCCTCATTCACGTACTCCGGCATCTCCCCCTCAAGGAATGGCAACCACTTCCCCCTCTTGGAGAGACCTGCCTCCTTGTCCGTCCATCGGCTTTTCTCGTCAAGCGTGACATCACGACTCCGCACAATCTGCTGCCTTGGGTCAAAGAGTTGGTACGCCTTGCTTATGCTCTCATACCCAAGGAAAATACACCGGCGGGTTCGTGGGTCCAGCTTGCTTTGCCCTTCACGTGCCTTCACCACCGCGTGTGCAATGCAACCAAATGTGCGGAGGTGACCCACTGCCGGCTTTCTCCCGCTTCATACCTCTTGTGGCGTCTTCCACGCCTTGCTCTCCTTGTCCTTCAACAACTTCGTCGATGTAAGGTTCATTATGTATGCTGATGTCCGTGCCGCCTTCGCCCAATACCGTTGTTGAAGGCCGGCGTCGCTCAACATGGATCGCACCATGTCAAGGATTGTGTGATTCGCTCTCTCTGCGGCACCATTTTGCTGCGGGGAGTGTGGAGTTGTTTTCTGCCACTCAATCCCCTTGCTCTTCATCCACCCAAAGCAGCCCACATATTCACCGCCGTTGTCGCTCCGGACCGCCTTCACCTTCAACTCTATCTGCCGCTCCACATCTGCCACAAACTCTTGCATGCATGCAAGGAGTTTTCTCTTCCGCTTCATGAGGTAGAGGTATAGTTTGCGGCTGTGGTCGTCGATGAAGGTGAGGAAGTAGCGAGCTCCGCCGATGGAGCTCTCAAGTGGTCCACACACATCTGTGTGTATCACTGCCAACTTTGTTGATGCACGCGTCCCCTTTGCCACAAACGGCTGCCACGTTGATTTGCCGATGATGCATGGCTCACACACGGTCTCCTTGGTTCCATCAAGGCCACTGATTTGGAGACCCCGCACCACCTCTCTCTTTGCCATCTCTTCCACCGTCAATGGAGAAGCATGGCAAAGTCGGCTGTGTCAGAGGTCCAGGTCACCTTCATCCTTCGTTGCAAGATTGGCAGCGATGGACCCCGCCCGGCTGCCGAGGATCATTGCACGTAGCAGGTACAAGTCGTCCTCTCTCTTGGCACGCGCAATAACCTTGCCTTTTCCCTCCTTGCGGATGACGGCCTCCTTCTTTGTGAAGAGCACCTCAAGTCCCTTGTCCGTAAGGCTGCTAACAGAGAGCAGGTTTTCCCCAAAGTTGGACATGTGGAGCACGTCATGGATTGTGGTCCTGAGAGGTTTTCCATCCATAATGGACTCGATGTGGACGATACCCTCACCGGCAGCCACCTCTTTTTTGCAATTGGCCACCGTCATGCGTCTCTCCGAGGCGTCGTAGGTGACAAATGCCGCCCTGTTGCATTGCGTGTGGCTGCCTGATCCAGAGTGAGTGACGACAACTCCCAAATCCTTCAAGTTTGTGGAATTGTACGCCATAAGGGCCTGCTCGTCTTTCTTCCCGCCCTGCTGCGACCGGTCTGACTTCTTCTTGGGGTAGTTGCGTACATAGTGGCCCTCCTTGCCGCAGTTGAAGCACTCCCCCTTCTTGTCACCCTTCTTGGTGCCCTGTTTTGCACCCTTCCACTTGTCGCTTTGGCCTCCACTGTGAGGATGAACCGTGCAAGCTGAACTTGATGCCGCTGCACTCTCTCGACCACCACGTCGCATTCACTCGTTGCGCACGTACTCATCAACATTCAGGTACTTCAGCTCATCGGAAGGCCAGCCACCAAGGACTGTGATTATGTGACTCCTACTGTCTAGCAAGGCCAGAAGGAGAATCATAGCTTGCAATTGAGAGTCAGTCTCCCAACCAGTGGCCACACACTCCGCTGCGAGTGATTCAATCTGCTGCATGATCTCCATGATGTTGTCGCCTTCGTTGGCTCGGAGGGTGACGAGCTGTTTGAATATGAATAGCTGATTGGAAAAGTTGCTTGACTGGTAGATGGAGCAGAGTTTTGACCATGCTTCTGCGGCCAGGGTGCATCCTTGGATGTGCCCAAGTTGTGGCGGACATAACGCGGACACAAGAAGCGCCAACACTTTTTTGTTGCGCTTCTTGTATGCCTCCTTCACCTCAGCCGTTGCAGTCTCTGGCGGAGCAGTCTCATCACCTTTTTTTAGCTCAAGCAGTCCCTTGTCGTCAAGGAAAACCTCAAACTGCCACCTCCACAAGGCAAATCCTGTCGCATTAAACTTCAGGACAGTACAGCTGCTCTCTTGCTCGTTGGTCGCCATGTCTTGCTATTGGAAGCGTGAACTCAAGCTGGCTTGGAACCCCTTTGAGAAGTGGGCCCATAACCCTTTGTTGGCCTGAGGGTGAGTGTGCACCCTGGAGGGTCCCTAGCAGTGGCTGGTTCACACCAGCAACTTTTTTTGGAGGGACTGAAACTGTGGAGGCAACTAGTTCCAAGGATAGCAGAAAACTGGTCAGAGAGTGAGGCAATAGTTTTGGCCTGAATTGACTGGAAATGAACAGTTGAAAAAGGCTCAGAAGAAGTGGAATTTTATAGCCACTGATCTAAGCTTTCTAGAACACCAAAGCATGCCAAATCTAGAGCTTCCTAGCAGATTCTATGGCTTCTAGAGTGGCCCTTGGTAAGCTGTCCTTTTTCCCACCTAGGAAGGCATCCCTTCCTTCCTCTAGAAGCTTCTGCCCCTTCCTAGTTTCATCAGCTTGCTTCTAGTAGGAGGGAAGCTATCCAGAAGTCCAAGACACCCCTTGATGCCTTGTAGAACAAGTCACCCCTTCTAGAGGGTGTGCCACCTTCGTAGATGCTCACCTGGCCTTCTAGAACCTTAAGGAGGAATTCTAGAGTTTGAGCTAGCTTCCTGGCATCTGTTTTTCAACTCCCTTGAGGCAGGGCAGAAATTGATCTTGTGGGACTTGAACCCGGGCCCCTGCCTCTAGAGGTGAACACCATTAACCACTAAGCCACTAAGGCTTGTCTTTTTGGTGTTCCTTTTTGGAGTCACTCCTGCCATGGTGAGGAGCATCTTTCCAACAGGGAATACCTCTGAAAGCTTGATCCTGATTTCCAATGGTAAAAATTGGGGTCGATTAATTTACGTAAGTATCTGAGTANTTTTTCACCTCCCTTGAGGCAGGGCAGAAATTGATCTTGTGGGACTTGAACCCGGGCCCCTGCCTCTAGAGGTGAACACCATTAACCACTAAGCCACTAAGGCTTGTCTTTTTGGTGTTCCTTTTTGGAGTCACTCCTGCCATGGTGAGGAGCATCTTTCCAACAGGGAATACCTCTGAAAGCTTGATCCTGATTTCCAATGGTAAAAATTGGGGTCGATTAATTTACGTAAGTATCTGAGTAACCCATTCCAAACCTTCTCAATGACGTTCATGCCACCCATCATTTCAAGTTTTCATTCTAGGCCTGAAAAAACAACACGCTGAATTGCCACATCTGACAGCCTGTATGTAAGAAGCATGCATTCACACGCTCCACATCAGCTTCCAACAACCATGTCATGACTGTCCCATCCACCAAAACCAAGTTTAGAATCCTGCAAAAACCAGTCAAAAATCCTATAAGTGATGAACACAGACGTCATGCAATGGGTCATGAGTGGGTTTGATCGTACGGTTTTAGGTTTCAGGTAAATCAGGCAGCTGTTGCACCTCACTTTGAGCAAATTTTCTCTGCTCTGAAATGCCACCAGCGTTGTCGTACTGCTTTCAGCCTCACCCTACGTTACCACTCTTGACGGATTTTTATTCCGTCACATTATGAGTGGTATGGTGCCTTCATGTGCAGCTTTGGGTGGGGGGGTGGGGGGTAGGAAAATGAGGTGAGTGAGAGAGCAATGAGGAGTGTCAAAGGGCAGGGACTGTGAGAGAAAAAGTGCTACGGCGTGAAGACTTCACACATCAGGGTGAGTTACGCACAGAAAAACGAGAAACAAGGAAGAGAGCTGTTAGTTGGGTCACAACGTTGTCACAAGCAAGCAAGCGGTGAGCTCAACATTGCTCATGGCTCTCATCGCACAAGGACTTGAACCTCCTCCTGAGAATTTTGCACCTCACCTAAATCTATTTTGCCAGATGAAAACACAGCAGAGTGTAGCCTGTGATATGTATCCCGGTAACCTGCTCCCACAGAGCAACACTAGAAATCCTATCGTTTCATCGATTGGTCCCTATAAGACAAACACGTTCCTGCAGGCTTGTGGTAGATAAACAAGAGGAATGAATGATGTTTACTTGTCTTGGAATCATCGCCTCCCACATACCTCTCAGCAGTTTTTCAGTTTCTGCCCCTCGAATATGGAGCCAATGTCTGCCCATCTCCATAGTCAATCACCTGCCCCAGTGTGGTGAGTGTGCAATGAGGCCAGAGGTCATGATGTGTCTGTGATACACAAACCAGCACTCCCCCATGACCCACAGCCGACGTACACCAGCACAGACTCACCAGCACATACAAGGTGTGATACGGGGCACACACACACACACACACACACACACATACACACACACACACACACACATACACACACACACACACACACATACACACACACACACACACACACACACAAAACGATGACTGCTCATCTAGGATCATCACGAGCACACAACAGACCAACATCATGAACAGCTGCCCTGAAGGCATTTGTGCTATGTCAGCTCTCTACTGTGGAGTGTCGATCCAGACAATCAGGACATGACCTTCACACATGCATTCACGCACAAAATGATGTTCAACATTGATATGCTCGGTGCGGGTGTGATTCATGCCATCATGTTCAACAACAGCCTTGGTATTGATTGTTGCAGCGCAGTGTGATGCAGCAGATGGGATGCATAGCTCTTACAATAGAGGACACACCCAAACACTCTCACATATCCCTGCACCGAGGGCAACATACTCTGCCTCACTAGAGTTGTGTGTCATGCAGCCCTGCTTACTACTCTTCCAAGACACAGCAGTCCCAACAACAAGGAATATGTAGCCTGTACGTCTCTTTGCATCCGCATCATGGGCCTAGTTGCAGTCAATGTAGCCATCAACCACCACTGAAGGTTGTGCCCGATAACAAAGACTTTGGGCAGTAGAGAGGGCACATCTAACAGCATACAACTCAGCCTCCATGTGTCGTACCCTAAGACACTGTGAGAATTGTGCAAGAAAACTCACAGCAAAGGGAACATCTATGCTCGTCGTCGCTAGGTACGTGAGGGACCCAATGACGTGAAGGTAGTTGGTCATGTTGACTGCCTCGCCCAGCTTAGACGCATCTAGCGTCGTCAACAACCTCTGTCCAGCTGAGTTCATGGGTGTTGATGGTGTGTGACTCTATTGAAGAGGCGAAGCGCTTCCCCAGGCTGCGGACGTACACAACTTGGTGGACGTGAAGAGTGCGACGAGAGCAATCATGCTCGATACCCAGACATACATGAGCAAGCCCCAGGTCTTTCATCTTGTATGTGCACTATAGAAGATGTTTTGCAGAATTAATTGCTTCTTTGCTGGATAATATTATCAACAAGTCAGCGACATAGACAGAAACAAACGGGACCAACGGTGGAGTGACAAAGAGCGACGGGTCTACCATGTTGCATCGGTAGCCTCCTTTCTCTAGAGTGGTCTTGATATCATGGTTGCAGCACCCAGGCCACTCCTTTAGGCCATAGAGGGCCTTCCGAAGTTGCCAAACTCTGTTATTGCCATCAGATAACCTGGGAGGTGGGACCATGTAGATCTCCTCATCGAACTTTCCATGCAATAATGCTTTATTCACGTCCATCTCTTCTAGCTCCCTGACATGATGGACAACAAGGCTCAGTAGTGCTCGGGCTGTAGTGTATCGACCGGCTGGTGCAAACGTCTCACTGGAATCAATGCCTGTGACTTGTGAGAACCCCTTTGCATTGAGTCATGCCTTGTACTTATCCAGTCTACTGTTAGGTTTGTGCTTCCATTGAAAGATCCAACGATGGCTTTATGTCCTGGTGGTAGGTCGACCACCTCGTATACGGCACATTCGTCAAGGGAATTCAGCTCATCACGCATGGTGGCCTCCCACTGTTGAGCATCAGAGGTCGTGCGTGCTTGCCAAACCATTGTCGGCTCAGGTGAGGGGGTTGTGGTAGCCATAGTGACGTGACACTCAGCAACTCTACTTAGAGTAGCCACTTCCAATGCTCGTTTGTGATCTGATGCAAGGAGCGCATATCCAAGAGCAGAACTTGGGTGGACAGTCCCAATGGCCAGGCCTAGCGCGTCGATGCCTGTGGGCACAACAGGGGGATACTAAGTCTAGGACTAAGAAGGACAAGCCAAGGCTGTGGAGACGCTAGGGTGATGAGGGAGTGCGTGAAGGCGCCAACCTTGGGTGAAGGAAGAGACAGGAGCACGACCTGTGGGGGATGTCTAGGGTGAATCGGACACGGGGACTGGAGGATAGACTGATGCACCGGAATTGAAAAGAGAGGCCAGGGTGGATGGGTCCTCGTGATAGGGGAGGACAAGATGCCAGATGAGCTAGATGAGATCAAGTTCTGTGATTTCCTGTTTTTTAGTCCGTGGGAAAACCGATTCCACACCCATGTCATGTAGCTTGTTTCCTCTAAGGCAAAGAGAGGCAGCAGGCCAGACTCAGACAAGAGAGTACGAATTCCATTGGCGAGCGTCCGATTTCAACACTCAGAGACACCATTATGTTTGGTTTTGTATGGAGTAGAAGTCTCCAAACACATCCCTCTAGACTCAAGGAGATGGGTGATGGGTCTAAGGAAATCACCGTCACAGTTATTGCGAAAGACGCGCAGGGAGGATGCATGCATGGGGACGCGATAGATCTTGTAACACTTCATGTCACAACAGACAATACGGCTAGAGAGACGAACAGAAACAGTGCCAACACCATGAGTTGTAGAGAAGATTGTACCTTGATTGTCCAGGGACGGCACTGACAGTAGGCTAAGCTCCAACAAAGGCACATACAGCATGTCAGGCAGGAATAGGAAACCACTAGGACCAAAGAATCGCACAACACCAACACGCTGGACGGGAAGCGACTAGCCCAACCTAGTGCAAACAAAGCGGATAGACCCAACAGGGCCTAAAGAAATGAACCAAGATTGAACGGATGTTATGTGATGGGTAGCCCAGATTCAAGGATCCAAAAGCCACCACAGACACACACAGGGGTAAGGATGGCAAACCTTGCAACAGTACCAACAGAGATCAGAAGGACGGACAGCACAAAAACAGAGAGACAACAAGGGAAGAAGACGGACTGCCACAGCTTGACCCACGGGACAGTGGCACACAATGACCCTGTGACATGACCAAGGGGATCCCCATGGAGGAAACTGTCACTCTGACACACGGGACCATTGGCCAGCAGTGCAACAATCTCATCTCTATGATAGCAAAGGCAGAGAAGCTGAAGGAGCTACTGCTCCAGCTGGTGCTTGCGGCCACCAACACCTCATGTCGCAGGGGCCAGTTTAGAGGTGCTAGAGGAAGCTGGGAACCACGGCGTCACAGTGTAGGCTGAAGAAGGAGGCTCGGCATAAGCAGAAGTACAATACAATGATGGCTAGCCCCAGGGATACGGAGCAGTTGGCGGTGGATAGGGAACTCCTGTGGTAGAGTCGGCCTGAGAGGGAGCAGCGACAGAGGAGAGAGAGGGAGTGCGAGAGCTGAGGGTGGATAACACAGTAGATGGGCCGGAGTGACGTGCCTGGTGAGCACACATTGCACTGGCAAGGCTGAGGTGATCAAGAGGGGAAGGAAACGTACGGGTAGAATACTCAGCCGAGCCAAAGTTCCAGCACACAACGGCACCGGGAAAACAAGAATAAGATGCGGCAGCCTTGTCTTTGCCCTTGCCTCTCCCCTTTCCCTTGCCATTCCCATGACCCTGAGAAGCAAGGACGCTGGTAGTAGAGGTAGAGGAGGAAGAGGATGTGGAAGAGGATGTGGAAGAGGATGTGGAAGAGGGTGTGGAAGAGGATGTGGAAGAGGGGCCTCGTGAGGTGGCAGTAGTGAGAGCCGCGACTCCCGTGACGGCGGAGCGGTAGATGTGCTTGTGCTGGAGACTGGTCCAACAGGCGGCGAGGCGGTCAGTAGTAAAGTCCCAAAGAGCCCCAACACCAGGCGAGGATCTCAATGGGACAGGCTGGGAGGCTCGGTGTTACAGCTCATCTACTTTGACATCACGGAGGAGATCAAACAGTTCATGGATGAGGCCATTACCATGGACAGGAAAGCTGAAAACTGGCCAGGCGCTGCATCGTCAAGCTCACAAGGGAGCTTGAGGCCGCGGGACCAGTAGGTGATGTGTTTTCCGCTCTGGTGGTGCTGAATGAGACCCGGATGCTGCGTCGCTGCTGGTGCCTCGATGTTGACGCGTTTGGCGGTGTGCCGACCACCCCTCATAATATGCACCAAGTGGCAATGCGCCAGGGACCTCATGGTGCACCAGCATGCGTGATGGCACCACTGCTGTGGTGCAGTCACCGCCTGTGTGATGGGAGGGAGGGGGCACTGGTCTGCTGCTGATGTGGCCAATGGCGCCACAGCCGCTGTTACTGTCTACTATGAATGTAGGTACGGCTACTGAAGCAGAATCTGCAACAATTCAGCTGCTGCGGCTGCACCGGCTGCCGCAGCTGTGAGTGGGGCTATGGGTGCAGATGATGCAGCTGCAGCCAGAAGTGTGGTTGCCGAAGAAGAGGCTGCAATACTTTGGCTGCTGCTGTTGTACCAGCTGCCATGGCTGTGAGTGGGACTACGGATGCGGATGATGCACCTGCAGCTGGAAGTACAGCTACAGATGGTGCCGCTGTGATTTTTGAAGCGTAAGCGGCAAGACTTTGGCTGTCACGTTTGATGCTGCTGTTGCAGAAACTGAGGAGGCGTGAGATGCAGTTGCAATGGAAGATGCCACTGCAGATATTGCCGAGGTTGCAAATGCAGTTGCGGCTGCAGCTGCTGCAACCGCCGCCGTAGTTGGAGGTGAGACTAGTACTGCTGCTGCTGTTGAGCTCAAGCAGCCCCACTTTCTTGGCTGGGAAGCAACAGTGACTCTGGCTGCTGCTATGCAGCCGGAGTAGTAGGCGCGGGTCACCTTGTGGCAAAATATTCAACGAGGTCCAGGAGTACGACTTAGCCCCCGGGGATCGGCTAGAGAGTGAGGTACAAGGAGTAGAAGGGAGTGGGAACGCAGAGTCGAGATGGGTAAATGCTGAGTGTGTTGTAGGAGTGCGGCACTCACAGCAGTGCAGTGGGAGAAGCGATGGCGGCGACGGTGGCGGCAGCCACAATGGTGAGACATCCCACTGGCACGATCGAGCACTCTATCCTTCTCTCTCACCACTGCTCTGATACCAGGAGGAAGCTAAGGTGAGTTAGAGAGCAATGAGAAGTGTGCAAGGTAAGGGACTGTGAGAATCACAGCACTATGGCATGAAGACTTCACGCATCAGGGTGAGTTATGTGCATAGAAAACAAGCAACAAGGAAAAGAGCTGTTAGGTGGGTCACGACAAGGTCACAAGTGAGCGAGCGGTGAGCTCAACATTGCTCGCGGCTCTGGTCGTAGAAGGACTTGAACTTCTCACCAAGAATTTCTCGCCTAACCTAAAAGTTAGCTGCCAGATGGAAATAGAGCAGCATGTAGCCTGTGAGATACAACCTGGCAACCTGCTCCCACACAGCAACACTAGGAGGGGGAGGGGGGGTGTAGGGAGGCATGAATCATGCTGAAGCAAAGGAGCAAGTATGACGTCAAGAGATGTATGGCACCATGGCGTGAAGAGAGCACGCAAGGTTGCATGGAAAGAGTAGTGAGGAACAACGGTGAACGGAACCGAGTCACGGACCAGCGTAGTGTACCAAGCGGGAGCAAGCGAGCGAGCAGCAAGCTTGCTCTCGCTCACTCCCGTCAGGATCGGTGGTTCAAACCACCACCTACTGAAGTTAGGAGTATCCCATCCCTGTCTATTTCCAGCAAGCAGTTTGCAGAAACTAGTCTTGGTCGAGGACCCAGCTCAGTCTATGCCAAGCATGAAAGCAAAAGATATCATGTGTGACCGAGAGATGAGAACATGTAAGCACGATGAAGCCTACAGGCCTCTTGGCTGAAGGATTTGGCTCAACAAGAGTACACTCCGTCAGAAGAGCTCAGCATGGAGCATTGCCTCTCTCTGGTCAGTCACCTGCATGAGTGAGGTGAGTCCAGAGGTCACCACGTGGTATTGACACATAAACCAATACACCCCCTTGACCCATAGCCAAATTGCACACAAGGGGTCACAGTCACAACAACAACGTCAAGAGTACTGCCATACAACTATACACAGGCACATGGCACAACTCTGCCTGGAGCATCACGAATGCACAACAGCCTGATAGAGAGAAATTCTGCCTTTAAGACGTTACTGCTAAGTGCCTTTGTGAAGAAGTCAGCTCGATGTTTTCTGGTGTCAACCGACACAATCTGGACATTTCCCGCAGCCACACGCTCATGCACAAAATGGTATTCAACATTGATATGCTTCATGCGAGTATGATGCATGCCATCGTGCTCAGCGATTTCCTTAGTGCTTTGATTGTCATAGCATAGACTGATGCAACGGATGGGGACGTGCAAGTGTCGTAACAGGCGACATGGCTAGACACTCTCACACGAGCCTACACCAAGAGCAATGTACTCAGCCTTGATATAGCTGCGCACAATACAACCTTACTTGCCATTTTTCCATGAGATCGTTGCTCCCCTGGAAATAGTCCATGCAACTTCGAGCATCCACATTATGTGCCCAACCACTGTCAATGTATCCATCAACAACCACTGACGATTACACTAGGTAACAGAGATCAACACAAGCCGTAGAGAGTGTATTCCCAATGACATGCAACGCAGCCTCCACGTGTCGTAACATGGACCACTGTGTGAGCTTGAAAAAAAAAAAATCACAACGAACGGAACGTCTGCGCGCGCGGTGGCAGCCAGGTACATCAGAGACCCGATCACGCGCAGGCAATCAATCACATCCGCTGGCTCTCCCAGATTCTACATGTCTAGTGTATTCAGCAATCGTTATCCGGCCTGCGTCATTGTTGTTGAAGCAGTGGACGCAGACTCGAGGTGGGAGGCAAAGTGCTCCCCCGGCTGCTGACATACGCAGCCTTGTGGATGTGAAAAACGCCAGAAGCGCGGTGACGCTCAAGCTCCATGCCTAAAAAGACATGAGCCGGACCCAATTCTTTCATCTTGTACATGGACTATAGCAGGGACTTAAAAGACGCCACAGCCTCTCAATTTGGAGACGCGATCAGCAAATCATCGACTTAGACGAAGATAGCAGTAAATGGTGCTGAAACAGGGGTGACAAAGAGTGAGGGGTCAAATTCATGGGGAATGTTCATGGTGCATTCCTGACTTTATTTGAACCGTCTCTTGTGATTCACTTCTTCCTTTTGGGCGAATCTGAGACTGTGCGTGAGCTTTTTGGTCACCTCACGCTATGTGAGCAGAAATTTGGAGACATTCAGTTTTGCAAAGGGAATACCGGCATTCGTTGTGAGTTATTGTACATGGCCATGATCTAATCATTTATAGGGTTAGTCATGAGCTCTCAAACGCACCAAACCGTGCACAATTCGTCCAAGCTTAGCCCAGTTTACGTTTGCCAAAGCACGGGCCTCACCCACCACAGAAACGCCTAATCCCTCCATGGTGCGCACATGCCGTGGCGCCTCCTTTCAAGTGCAAAGCACCCTTCCCAAGGTGCACATCCCTGTCCACATGATGGAGGGATCCTCTGCACTGTTTCAATGCATCTTGGCCACTTTTGGGTTGATTTTGATGATGGGGTGTGATAGGGTTTGAAACGTACCCGTGGACCTGTAGTCAGAATTTTGACCAAGTCCCTGAATAACAAACCGTACAACTGAGTTTCGGACGCCAAGCCAGGATTTTGGCTGTCCCTCAATAACAGCATGTACTTCTAACATTCGGGCGATCATTTGCCGGAGCGACTCGGCGGTCCTCCGGGGCGAAACCGCCAGATTTATTTCTGTGACTCGTTCTAATCAAGTTTTCACCGACACTTGAGTTGCAGTCGGCTCCCAGAGCCACCGTGCACACCCCAGCTTTGGAAGCTCATATCTCCCTCGTTCCTTGTCCGGTTCCAGTAAAGTAACTTCCACCGGATTCAACAACTTGTCCAGTTTCAGATGCAATCCTCTATTTTGTAATCTGAGTAATACTTGAGCCAATAGATCCAGCTGCGAGGATTTTCCTCTCTCTGGCTGCTCATCGAAGCCTCCCAACGTTGCATTTGGGCATGCAAAGGGGCCATTTTTCAACAATGTCCCCTTTGCACCTTCCATGCCCACTGCTCCTACTTGCTCTCAATCATCTTCCAGTGCACCCTCCAGCCCATCATAGCTGGTCATCCCAAGCCCAGCCACGCTCATTGCGTGCAGGTCCACGGGTTACGCTTTGGTCAAGCAATCTGCAAGCATGTTGTGCACGATGGAGTGATGCAGCGTCACCTGCCCCTCTTTTACCATATCCCCTGCGTAGTGATACCGCACGTCAATGTGGTTCATCCTGCTGTATTGCGTCGGGTTGTTGGTCAGCAAGATAGAGCCGGTGTTTTCCTAGTGCACGACTGTAGGCTCCCGATGTGCCACGTCCAGCTTTTCTGGCAACCTACGGAGCCACACCGCCTCCTTGACCGCCTCGGCCAGCGCGATGAACTCTGCTTCCACTGTGGAGGTAGCAATGTAGTCCTGCGTCCTGCTGCACCACACGACTGCTGCATTCGCAAGGAAGAAAATGTAGCCGGATGTGGACTTACGCTTGTCCACATCGCCAACGTAGTCTGCATTCGTATAGCAGACCAGACGCAAGGGGTCCGCCCGCCCCTTGCTGTTGAACCTCAGGCATGCATGCCGCGTTGCCTGCAGGTAGCACAGATGCACTTCACCACCTGCCGGTACAGTGGCCCTGGATCTTCCACATACCTGCTTACTTGGCCCACCGCGTAGGCCAGGTCCGTTGAGTCGCCACCATGGCGTACATGAGGTTCCCCATCGTCGATTGGTAGGGCTGTGAACCGGATTGAGGGAAACAGACAAGAAAACAGGGCCAAAAGAGTTGTATCTGTTGTCCACTCCTAGCATTTCAGCTAGGAGAAGATATCACCCTCAAGATCACACTTCCACACTAAGCAATTCCTGGAAATCACTTGCTAGCAACTATGTCCACTTAACACATGGTCACTTTCATGCAAGGTGCTAGTCGGAGACTAAATCCGAGGGCTTAGGGCAACCAGTGTCTCCTTTATACTGTTCCTTAGTTGGAAAGCTCTGTTAGGAGCATCTAAGGCCAGATTGTGTTATTGGAATGAGGAATGAGCCTAGTACATATAGTCCTAGGCCTAGCATCTAAGGTGTGTGGGTAGTGGTTCTTTTGGGGATGGCAACTCCACACCACCTCAACAGTTTGCCAATTGGCGCATCCACTGACCGCCAAGTGGCACATCCTCCTCATGCATGGAGAAATGTCTAGGAAACGTCCCCTATGCAAGAATTTCAAAAACCTTCTTGCTCAGATCAAGACATGGTCGCTGGACTTGTGTTGTCCATTGTGCTACGCTTCTTGTGTCTCACTTGGACTTGTACCACAAACAAGGGTTGGGGGACTTACTCGAAGGGAGCATTGCATGTCCAACCTGTCCGCTAAGGCATAGCATTGGCCATGGGTCATAAAAGAACAACAATCTCTCCCTTGCACGTCTGGCCACCTCCGGTGGTGATTTTTTGCCCGCATGAACCTGTAGCTCTGTGTTGTGTGTGTGCACCTCAGCCGTCTGGGTTTATTAGTCCTCCTCTCCTGCTTCTACCATGCCAATTCCTTGAGCGCCTGCAGCATGCAAGTCACTGTCCAACGGCTTAGTCAAGAAGTCTGCACGCATTTTCTTGGTTTGGACATGTTGCAAGTGCACAATACTCTTTGGGACAAGGTGTCGCAAGTAGTGGTACCGAATGTCAATGTGCCTTGTACGCTGGGACATCACGTCGTCTTCTGCCATAGCAATGGCACTCTCATTGTTGATGCAGATGATTGTTGCTGGTCCTTGTGGTACTTTGATCTCACCCAGCAGACTGCAAAACCACTGTGTTTCTTTACAAACTTCTGAGAGTGAGATGTACTCTGCCTCCGCGGTAGACAGCAAGACACCGTCTTGCTTCCTGCTTTTCCAGGAGACCGCACCACTATTGAGAAGGTAGACAAAACCTGAGGTAGACTTCCTGCCGTCAATCCTCCCACCCCAGTCAGCGTCACTGTAGCACATCAGTTGTAGCCGGTCTGATCCTCCCAGACCTCAAACCAAAGTCCTATGTACCGTGTTGTTTTGAGATAGCAAAAGATCTGCTTCACGGCTTGCCAGGGTTTCAGCCCAGGGTTGGCCACAAACATGCTCACCTGATCCACCACATAAGCGATGTCAGGTCGCATCCCCACCATCGCATACATGAGGCTCCTGACGGCGGAATGGTATAGGATGTTTTGCGTCTCCCACTGCTCTACCTTGTTTCTTGGTGACATGGAAGAGGAGAGCTTGCAGTTGGAGGCCATGGGGATGCTCATAGGTTTTCATTCCTCCATGTTGTAGTGTTTCAAGATGTCCATGATGTGCTTGGTCTGGTTGAGCTCAATGATGCCTGCTTTGCGATTGTGGTGGATGGCAATCGAGAGGTAGTGTTTGAGTGGACCCATGTCCTTCATCTTGAATCTACTGCTCAGCCACTCCTTGAGGTCCACAAGGGCATCCAAGGAAGAAGAACACACAATCAAATCATCCACATAAAATTCTACAAGCTGTAAGCTGCGCTCGTCCTCTCACACATGGACGCTGGGGTCATTGCTTTAGTGTGAGAAGGACAGCTCAGCCATGAAGCTGTCCATCTCCTTGTACCAGATCCGTGGGGCATGTTTCCGCCCATACAAAGCATTCAACAGCCTGCACACCTTACCCTTGGGTGCTTTGGAACCTTCCGGTACCTCCATCAGCAGCTCCTTGTCTAGCTTTCCGTGAAAGAAAGTTGACTTGACATCCATCTGGTGGATATCAAGGTCTTTGGCTGCAGCAACAACCAGAAGGGACCTGATGGATGCAAACATGATGACCGATGCAAAGGTCTCATCGTACTCAGACCCTGCGTGCTGTGAAAATCCCTTTGCCATGACCCTCGCCTTGTACTTGTCAATGCTATCTTCCTTCTTCCGCTTTAGCCTAAGAACTCACTTTGAGCCCACCACGTGAGCGTTAGCGGGTCTATCCACCACCACCCATGTGCCATTTTCTTCGATGGACGCGAGCTCGCTGTGCACTGCCTCCTTCCATATGGCTGCATCAGGCCAAGCTAATGCCTTTGCCAAAGTGAGCAGCTCTTCCTAAGCCAAAAAGGACCAGCTCAGTCCGGTCTAGCTTTCGGTGTCAGCGTCATAATGTGTCGTTTGTTCCTCTGCCGTGTGCTACGGTGCTGCATTGCTGGTGCATCATCTCTACTCTCTTGTTGTTCCTGCAGTGCTGGTTGTCTTGAAGTTAAATCTTCCTTTGGTGAAAAGCCACTGGCCTCCGAGCTGGTCTCAGAGGCCTTGGACATCTCCGACTCTATGTCGGAGCCTGCTACTGCATTAGCCTGCACAGCCGCTCTCCCTGCCGCACCACTCTTCTCAATGGCCTGCTGCACTGGCTACACCTGCCAATTTTCGGTAGCTTGATCTCCCGACTCCAGCAGCACCAACCACTCTCCCTGTTTTGGAGGTTTCATGGGATCAAGTAGCTCTACCTTGCCTAGTTTCCTCTCATCCAAGGTCACTTCCCGGCTGGTGATGAGCCTTCTTGCTGCCAGGTCCCATAGGCGGTAGGTCTTGTGGGCCGTCTCATAGTCCACCATCACGGACTTTTGAGCTCTTGCATCCAGCTTGCCGCCACCTTTTCCCGTCTGGACCTTTGATGATGCGGTGCAGCCAAAGACTTTGAGGTGTGAGGTATCCAGCTTCTTCCTTGACCACACCTCTTGTGGCGTCATCTACTGTTTTCCCTTTTTCTTATCGTGCCTACCCAGAGCAGAAGCAGGAGTCACATTGACAAGGTAGCATGCTGTTCTTGCCGCTTCCACCCAAAAGCGTGGTGGGAGTTTTGCATCAACGACCATGCTGAGCACCATGCCGAGGATGGTCTCATTCATCCGCTCAACTACACCCTTGCTTTGTAATGTGTCGGGCTTTGTGGGCAGCTGTCTGATCTCGTGCTGCCACAACTAGCCCCTGCATGCTTCGTACTCTCCGCCGTTGTCGCTTTGTAGTGCCTTGACCTTGTTTCCCGTCTGTCGCTCCACCATGCCGACAAACTCTTGCAAATTCTCTCTCACCTCTCCCTTGGTTTTGATGAAGTAGATCCACACCTTGCGGCTATGATCATCGACGAAGGTCAGGAAGTACTTGCTACCGCCATTTGACACCGTGCGAAAGGGTCCGCACACGTCGGTGTAAATGAGGTCAAGGGCTGCTTCTGCACAGCGACTGTTCTGCTCGAAGTGCTTTCTCTTGGTCTTGCCTTGGAGGTAAGATTCACAGAGGCTTCCACACCCATCCATATCCTTTTTGCACCCCTCCATGTCGCGGACCAGCTTCTGTTGCTAGATGACTTGGAGCATGCTCTTTCCAATGTGCCCAAAGCGTCTATGCCATAGCTCAGCTTCTTCATCCTTCGCGGTAGTGGATGCCTTTTGAGTTTTCATTGGTTTGTTCTCCTGTTTTGGTGCCAATACCACTGCCTCCACCACACCTACATGACCCTTGTATTCCAAGCTACAAGTTGCACTTGTCTGCAGAATGTAGAGCTCGTAAACTCGTGTAACCTGTGCTACAATATCTTTCTTGGCGTAGAGGACCTTGATGTCTTCATTCTTTACGATGACTGCCTTCTTCTGCGTGAACACCACCGTTATGGTCACACTTGTGCTCTGCGGAATCTACTGCTGCGTCAGCTGCACCGGTGATGTTGAGGCCGCGAACCATCTCGCGCTTCGCCATCTCGTGCACGACTGCGGACGATGAGTGCCCCAGCCGCTGATGCCACAGTTGCAGGTCTGCTCCCCCGCCTTTTGCGAGGTTGACGACGCGTGCTGGCGGATCTGCTGCGTCTGATGCTGAGGGGATGACCTTGGTCTCAACGATGTAGAAGCCTCCCTCGCGCTTTGCCTCAAGCACGACCTCACCGCCGCCGTCCATCCGCACGACTGCACCTTTCCTGCGGAAGAGGACTTCATACCCCTTGTCTGTCAAGCGGCTCACACTCAAAATGTCAGCCAGGCAGGCACATTGCGCCTTTTTACCACCAACCACCACCTCTATGTCCACATCACCTTGGCCGGCCGCAGGTTCGACCTTGTCGTTGGCTGTCACCATGGACTTGGTAGACTTGGTGTAGTTGATGAACCCCACCTTCTCGACTTGGGTATGCTCCTCCGCACCTGAGTCGAGGCACCGTCGGTTGGCGCCTTTCAGGTCGTGGTTCTTTGTACCATTGAGGAGCGCCTTCTTGCCTTTGGCACCCTTGCCGCCGGAATGCGCCTCCTCCGAGCACTCCTTGCCCCAATGGCCCTCCTTGCCACAGTTATGGCATGTACCCCTCTTGGCGCCCTTCTTGCCGTCGCCCTTACCGCCGCCTTGCTTGCCGCTGCTACTGCAACCCTGCGTTTTGGTGACCAGGGCAGTTGAGGATGACGAGGTCTTGCCGCCGCTCAGACGGTGCACCTCGTTGCGGATGTACTCGGCGACTGCACCGTATGTGAGTTTACCCTCCTCCCAACCTCCCAGCACGGTGATGAGAGGACCCCAACTGTCAGGTAGAGCCATGAGGAGCGCCATTGCCTGCATCTTCGTGTCAATCTTCCACCCCACATCATTGCATTGTGAGGCAAGAGACTCGATCTGTTGCATGGCAGAAATGACATCCGCACCCTCTTCGATCCTCACCGTCAAGAGTCGCTTCATTGCGAAGATCTTGTTGGCTAGGGATGTTGATTGGTGGATGGAGCAGAGCATCTTCCACGCGTTGGCTGTCAGGTCACAGCCATGGATATAGCCCCACTGAGATTCATGCAGCGCAGACAAGAGGAGCATCAGCGCCTCCGTGTTCTTCCTTGCAAAGGCCGTTTTCTTCTCGTCCGTTGCGCTCGCATCTTGAACCTCCGTGCCCTTCATGAGCTCCAGCAGTCCCTTGTGCGCGAGGTAGATCTCAAAATGCCACCGCCAAAGCCCAAACCCAGGGCCGTCCATATACTTTTGGATGGACGAGGACTCTGCCTTTTCTGCCATGTTAAACTTCTGCAATGGATAGTCTCAACGTGCGACGGCGACGTCGCCCGGAGCGACATTCCCGTGCGTTGCGGAAGCCGTGAACGTTTTGGTAGGCAGATCAGGACCGTGGGCCCATAACCCTTTGTCAGGAATGCTGTCCTGGTGTGCCCTGATCTGCCTAAGTGTCCACGGCTGCTTAGTGCAAAGAGACTTCCAAGGGAGGTGTGTGCTTTGGGTTGCCATAACACCAAGGGAGCAGAATTCTGGCAGAATGCAGATTGCGGAAACTGAGAAAGGCTGGTAATCATAAATGGTTATTTAGTCCGGTGATATTACATTAGATTCTTATATCTTGTGATCTAAGCTTTCCAACGCATTCAAGCACGCCCAAAACGGAGCAGTAGAGCCCCTGCTACGGCCGTTAGAGTAACCCATGGTGGAGCCGAGCCGCCCACCATACCCACGAACGGGAGTGACGGGAGGCACTTCGACGGTGGCCTGTCGAAGCGCCCTTCCTGTCATCTTAACGTGGGGGGAGGCTCACCCTGGTCCAGAAGACCATCCACATCCCTTTTGTTCATGGCCCATGTGCCCTTGGAGCTCATTGAAGTCGAACTCGGATCACTGGTGGTGGAATTAATCCGTCACCAATGACAGAACCCAGATTCCACCCACCTACCACCCGAACTTCGGATGGGGCTAACTTTCTGAATTCTCAACCAAATCGAGCAACTGAAAGCTCGAAACTGCATGGGAAAATGCAAGGAGTCCAAATCTGCAATCAGATAAGACATCTGACCACTCTCTAGTGGTCGAACCGGAAAAACGGCAAACGGCATCTATGGCAGGGGCACTTTTAACAGACCAGACTTGGACGTGCATGAAGTCAAGGTACTTTCAGGATCCCGAATCATCTGTAACCTGTTTGCTCATGGGTATGGGGAGGACCAGGATTTTTCTGAGAGTGAGGTGAAGGGGTGCCACTGGGGCAGTCAAGATTGGAGGAGTGAGAAGGGAATTTAGATTGTGGTACCAACAAGTGCATCATTGCGGCAGGTGCTCTACGAGGTGGCACATGACTCACACGACACTGGTTATCTCAGCCAAGAAAAACAACTTCATGATGCTTCAGTGCCAATATTGGTGGTTGAAAATGGGAGCAGACTGCAAGGAGTACATAAGCAGCTGTGACATTTGCAAAACTTTCAACTCACGGAGGACGTATGCGTCATGAGAGCATCAATTGTTGCTGGTATTGGAGCGACCATGGATACACATTTAACTTGTCTTTATGGGGGCTCTTCTATGACCAACACCATGGTTCTGGTGGTGGAAGATAGGTTTAGAAAAATGGCGTACTTCATCCCGAGTATGAAGGAGGTCATGGTTGCGGAAACTGCTCAACTCATCTTGCAAAATGTCATAAACATTCACTACTAGTGAATGTTACATGGTCTTGGACCGTGACCTTTTCTTTACCTTTCGGCTTTAGGATAAACTCTTTAAGAAGCTGGGCACCCGTGTGGATATTTTATCAGCCTACCATCCCCAAACGGATGGTCAAACCACGCACACCAACCAGTCCAGGGAGCAGGTATTGTGGTGGATCTTGGTGTCGGATGGTGAGGGATGAGAATGCAAGCTCCCAGTGGCTGATTGTTCCTAAGACACAATAGTGCACGCCTCAAGGGAGAGGTGTCCCTTTCTAGTGGTATAAAGGGTGCAACATGCATGTCCCTCAAACTTGGCGACAAGGTCAGACCTGCCCGCGGTGCAGCAGTTAGCACAAAACTTCACAGAAGTGTTGGAGATTGTATGTGACACACTTCACAAGATGCAGCAGCAGATAAACTGATAAGAAGAAAAGCACCAGACATCCAAGGAGTCGATGGTAGAACAGAATATGCTGCTGAGATCGCAGGGAGCTACAAGCTAGAGCTGTTGGAATACTCTCAAATCCATTCCATGTTCCATGATTCTCTCCTCAAGGCCTACAAAGAGCCGGATGTGCAACTCGTGGTGCAAGGACAGGCTCCTCCAGCACTACTATTGTAGAGGGTGAGAAAGAGTACGAGGTGGACAAGATTTTCGGGCACCATCAGTGCTACAAAAGGTGGCAATACCTTGTGCAATGACTTGGATTTGGGCCTAATAGCAACTGATGGATCCCAATGGTAGGACTGAAGAGGGACGCTAGATTTAACAAGGTCCTTCGAGGTTGCCAGGTTCGGTCCGGGACTGTGCGTACTATGAGGGAGAGTTATGTTACGGGAGCCACCAGTCCAGGTGGTGATTCTGTTTTCATGCTGGCCTCAGATGCAGGTTTTTTCTTTCTCATTGTATTCTATGGGAAAAGGCATAACAATTTGATCCAAGAAGTAGGTAACTTGGTGGCTGGACGAGGAAAATACGGGAATGTGCCGGTGGGATATGCACCTCTGGAAAACAGGAGACGTTTTGTCTCGACCCTAAGCATGGCTGAGCGAATTTTCTCTCCTACTCAAGTCTATACACCCCTGAATAGGCCCTTAGTCAATGAGGCAAGGCTCACCGGGGGATATGGACGCTTTGGGATTGCGGCTGAAGGCATGTTTGCAAGAAAGGGCGCTTTGGATAGTCGTGGCCCCTGTTCATAGTGCTATCAGTGGCAATCATTCGTGGTGCACAAAAACGGCCATAACGCAAATTTCTTTGATTTTTTTTAGCATTATTTGGTGCTTTATAAGCTTTGCAATCAGTACTGCATAAAAAATGTGTTTTTTGCACTATTGTACCCTGGTACAGGGTTTTAGAGTGTTGAGGGGTTCTTGGCTAGCTCATAGGATCTGGTACATGGAATCCAAGGGTTGTTCAATGCATGCTAATCTTACCCCTGCCGTATGCATGGTCATGTATTGGTATATCAAGTCTAATTTTTTTCCCTTCCCTACCGCTTTGTGTACTCCAAGTCTTGCCTCTTACACGTCCATTCTATCCAACAAATCATCCGTAGTGTACCTTGGTACAAACTTAACCAAGTGTGTTCCACAGCAGGAACCTTGGTCTCTAGCAACAGTATCAGTAGGAGGCGAGGATCATGTGGCATCTTAAGGGTCAGCCCACACACAAAGGGGTCAAGGGTGGGAGGTTTATCCCAAGGGCTCGGTGTGTGACCTTCACGTTGGGTTTTCCTTGGTTCACAAGAAGAGTTGTGGGATCGCATTGATGTGTGCAAGGAAATACTTGAACATAAGGAAAGATTGGAAAAAATCCTTACAATTGAAATGTCTTTGTGAAGGAAGTTGTACATGCTGTGGGAAAGATTGGCATCCTTTGACACTCTGAAGCCTTCTACCAAGGCATAATGTTCCAAATAACATGGTGAACATAGTACGCATCACAAGATTTTGAAAAGATGAAGGAACACCCTGATCTTAAGAGGAATGATTCAGTTGTGGATGTTTCCATGCACCACTCGTGAGTGGTGCATGGAAGAATCCAGGGTGTGAATGCACCTCCATCCATTTCCTGAATGGTAAAACATCCATCCAGGGGTGCTGTGGCTTGAGTGGGGAAGAAAGGTTCTCCATTGTGCTCGGGGTTGAAGTGGTACGTTGCATGTTTTCCTGAGGTGCGCCTCCTACATTTGCATGGCCGTATCTTTCTTGTCCCTGCACAAAAAAAACCCATTTCTTGGTTCCAATCTGCACACTTTTTTATGCAGGATACAAGAAGAACATGAAGAAAAAAACTAGTCAGACATAATGAAATAATCACTGCCTCTGCTGGTGGCTTCCGTAACATCATCACCCCTCCAAGGTCGCACCTTACTAGTGTGCTGTTGGTATGCTTGGAGGACGGTGTTGACTGCGCCGCCCCTGTTGAAGGCGTCATTTAGGATCTATTTTTTTTTTTTGGATTCATTGCCAAGTTATTGCATGATTTAGTTCCACTTGTTACCGCACCAATGGTGCTCAAGATTATTCTTCACTACGTACTCCTCCTCAGCCTCCACCAAAACTAGTGGAGGAGGAGCCCTCCAGGCCTAGTGAATTGTACATTTGACTCCTTGTTGGCATTGAGGAGCACTGGATGGAATACTGGATGGATCTTGTAGTGTGCCAGAAGCTCCAGCTTGTATCTCACCGTGGACCACTTTTTCTTGACCGGACAGGGGGCCACCCAACAAGGCTTGACCTTGTCACTGCCCAACCCCGCCAGCTGCAGATTCCATGAGCACAGCAGCAATTTTCTTCCCACGGAGAAATCGCTGGCTGTCCAATGCTTTCCAGCTTGCTGGTTCATCTCCTGCTTCACCTCATAAAGGAAATCGTGTACTTCGGCATGCGTCATAGTAGCTCATGTACTCCTTGTAATCTGCTCCCACATTCACCCACCATTATTGATTTGTGAGTGTGAGGAAGGTCTTATCAAGGCCAAAATGCTCACTGTGGTGCGATTTGTGTGCCTCCTCCAAGAGTTCTTTTCACAACAACACATTCATGGATGCCAATCTAATTCCATTCTCACGTAACAGTACGTTTTGTCTCACTTGTACCCCTTCACTACCCTGTCCGCAAAGGCCACTTCCTCTGCATACCCATGAGAAAACAGGTCGCGGATGATCTGGGATCCAGCCAGCACAGTCATTGTATTCACGCCCAATTCAGAGCGACACTGTAGCAGGTCTGCTGGTTTAATCATCCTTGATGTCAAATCCAATCTTCAGCAGCTCCATCCACGTTTTCTTGACGATGACGCCAATTTGGCTACAAATTGCACACGGTCAATGTGCACAACACACCGCTACACCTTGAGGTAGCACTTCCACTGCTTGAACACATGGACCTTTGTGAGCATCTCCTTCATATGGATTGAGTTTTCGACCATCCCCTCTTTTCTTCTGGAAATAGCAGGCAATGGAATGCAGCCTATTGGGCTATATTCTTCCACCAATGTGATATCTGTGGTAAAATCACCTATATTTGTCTCCAAAACATACTCCTTGTTCATGTCAGGGTGCACCAACACCAGTGCCTTGCACATGGCAGCCTACATTACCTCAAAGGCTTTCCCATATTTCATGCCTTTTACCCATGGACATCTCGTCTTGAACAAGACATTCAAGGTTTCTCTCCTTACCACATGCCCCCAGATAAATCTCCAGTGGTATTGCACAAAACCCAGAAAAACCTGGCTGCCATGCACTCGTGTCGGCTCCGACTACTCCTTCACTGTTTCCACCTTCTTCGGGTCCATGCAGATCCCTTCTCCACTGACAATGCACCCAAGGAAATCCACCTCCTTCTTGGAAAATTCACACTTGCTGAGTTTGAGAAAAATCACTCCTTTCTTGGCACCTTCATTGCCCTCTACATGTTCTCCTGGTACTCCTCCATTTTCCTTGAGTGTACAAGGATGTTGCCAAAGAAGAAGCCCATGAACTGGTCCAATTAGGGATGGAACACCCCTTTCATCAGTTTTATGAACGTAGGAGCATTTTTTGGCCCAAAGGGCATCACAAGGTACTCAATTATTTTGTAGCTTGTCCAAAACATGGTCTTCTCTACATCATCCTGCACACTGCAGATTTGGTGGTACCTCAACCTTGAGCACAGCTTGCTAAAGATGCATGCACCTCACAGCTGTTCAAGCAAGTCCTCGGCCCAAGGAAATGGGTGGCAATCATTCATGTGGTGTTGTTGAGCACCTGGTAGCTTATGCACATCCACAAATTCCCTAAATTCTACTTGACGAACACAACCGGCGCCACATATAGAGACAGCAATGGCCGGACGAAGCCCTGGTCTACCAACTCCCCCAACTTCTTCCTAAGCTTCCCAACCTCTATTTTCATCATGTGGGTATGGGACCCGCATGATCAAGATGGTGTTGGGTCTTCATCGTGGGTGACGACCCGGCACCACCTTGATCTTGTGGTTAATGTTACCATGTGGGGGTACCCCCTTGAAGAAATCCTTCAAAAACATGTCTGAAAACTCGTTGAGCATCTTTCCAACACTAAGAGTCTACTCTGAAGCTCCCTCGCCTTCCACTGGCTGCCCCTCTGCAGCTTCAACTGCTGCAACCTCCTGCTTTGCTGCTTGTTGTGGACGTACCCATTCCAAAATGGCCTTGCACTCAAGCAACTTCAACCGCTACAAGTTGATGATGAACAGCTTACTCCTCCCTTCTTTCAAATCCACCTCCTTTCCCTCACTGCCACAACCGTGAATTGAACCTCAATTCATCGTTGTGGCAGGCGCAGCCTCCTCCGGGTGGAACAACTGGGTGGAATCTAGAGATGGATCGGAAGTGTAACCGGGTGGTTGTGATGATGCGCAGCCTCCTCTAACCCTTGAACCTCTCACACAGAATCTCACGAAGTTGCTCTAGGATAACCTCTCAATATTGCTGGGTATCACCTTCATTCTTCAACAGTACTTGAGGCAGCTACTTGAGCAGCATAAGCCTTTGAGGGATGATACTGTCCCTTTTGGATGAAATGCTTGTAGCAATAGGTCGTCCTCTCCTTACTGCTTCTGCCCATTCCCCTACTATGCCTTACACCTCGGACAATCCCACTTGTGATGACCCTCCTTACCACATGCCCAACACTTGCTTCTCAGGCCCTGCTTCCTGCCTATATCCCACTACCCAACTTGGATTGGATCCACCTCCATGGGCACAGACTGAACCAGTTTCACCATCCACAGTTGTGTTTCACAGCTGTTCCATTGCACATTGTATTGATGAGCTCTGATGCTCAAACTTGCTTTGCAAAAGTCCACAACTAGAGCATCACAAGTTCACGTTGGGCATGCACCTTCAGGTCATCATGGTAGCGGCCGTACGCCTCTGCATCCAAGTGGTTATTGATCTGTGTTGCCAAAGCCATGAAGCAAGCTGTATAGTCTTGGACCAATCTACCTTGATTGATGTAATTGATTTTGTGCAGCGCGATTCGGCTGCCATTGAGAAGGTCAAAAAGTGCCAAGAGTATTTTCTCAAACTTCTTCCATGTCTTTGGCTTCTCCATCAAAGCTCGCTTAACAAGCTGCAAATCCAGCCCAAAAAGTGGACTCAGCAAGGACTAAAGCCATTTCCCGGCCCCAGCCCGTCCGGCAACCCAGTGGCATTCCGCCAGCACAACAACAGGGACCACTGTAGCGCAACTTTTTGTAGTAGTGTAGGTGCACACTCCAGTCTCGAGGCATCTCCTCCCATGGGAGCATCCAATGCCATGAATTACTGGTTCATCGTGAAGAGCCAATCCACACACTTCCCTTTCTGGTGAAAAAAATGTGGATCCTTGGGCTTGGGCCACCAAAAGGCAAGTGTACTGAGGTACCCCCCAATGAACTGCTCCCTTGGAATGCTTGTGCCTTAACCTCCAAATACAGCTGCTTGTTCTCTAGACACAAGCAGTATTCCATGGAAACGCTTGTCCATAGCCACTGCCTCCATGGTTCCGGTTGAGTTGAAGTAAATCCTGGCCAACTACATATGGTAAGAGGGGTTCCCAGAAGATAAAGCTCAAAGAGTCTGTATTGGTGACAAGGGTGCTGTCCATGAGTTCCCTCATCGAGAAGGGACTTAAAGAGACCTTCACATGAAGCAGTGTCTCCTAAAACAGGAGGGCAGTGGGCGTGTTTTGGTACCTGGTGCGCTCAAACAAGGTGTGAACTGGATACCAGTCGACATCTTCAAGGGAACAACCACAAGTCCGATGTGCAAAGCCGTTGGAGCGAGAAAGCGGTCGCAGTTGCTTCCAAGAGAAGAAGACGCCGTGGAAATTGTTAGAGGGTGCTTTCTGGGCTAGGTCGGCGGACCTGAACTACTAGGAACACCATGCAGCAGGACACCGGGTACTCAATGCCAAGCCTCAGAAGGAGGAAAACGAGGTGGACCAGGTGGTAGACCAGCCAGGAGAGAGTATTGATGAATAACGGCCTTGTTCTTCTAGTAGGAAAAATGAGCCCAGTGCTGCAGGATTGGTGAACCAGCACCACAAGGCAGAGCAAACAGGTGCTGCAATGTTCCATGGGGGAGCGGTGGTGGCATCTTGGAGGACCATGCAGCAAGAATTGGACGGCAAGGAGGTGCTTCCTGAAATGGAGTCCAAGGGAATTGACACCTAAAATGAAGGGGGAGATGCTGCACCGACAAGAGGGTCACTATTTGATGGCTCAAGGGACAGAACCAGGCACCAGTGAGTCACATGCACAAGGCTCTACGTAAGTGCCTGAGGAGAAGAAGAGCTGCGGCATGGGGCTGCGATCTCAACCGGAGAGTAGGACACTTTTGGCTGCAGATGTGGTGGACTGAAGCCATAAGGCAAAAACAAAAAGGGCTGTGGGGTCTCTAGAGGAGGAGGTCTTGGCGGAAGCACAGAGGAACACACAGCAGGGCAAGGAGGTTGTGAGGGCCTGTCCTCTACTTGAGCCAAAAGGGCTCAATGCACCAGCAGACCGGGAAGAATAGCACCACGCAGCGGGAGGCCAAGAAGTGGGTGCACCTGGAAAAGAAAAGAAAGGGGGGCACGGATGGTCCAGAGAGAGAAAGAGAGAGAGAGAGAGAGAGAGAGAGAGAGAGAGAGAGAGAGAGAGAGAGAGAGAGAGAGAGAGAGAGAGAGAGAGAGAGAGAGAGGGAGAGAGAGAGAGAGAGAGAGAGAGAGAGAGA